>JAKKIB010000176.1:8275000-8407500 GCA_023089585.1 Melophagus ovinus | reverse complement strand
AAATAATTCTCACTTTCAATCAATCAATCTTTCAAGTAATCTTGCAATGCATTCAATTTTCTCATTGTCTTTTGTGGTATACGAAATAGGAAAAAGGGAAAAAAGGAAAAAAGGAAAAAAGCCTTTCTAAATTGGTGTTAGCGTTTATGCTATTTAAAAATTCAATTTCGATTTCGATTTCGATTTCATTTTTAATGGTCTAAAGGAAAATGTCATGCCGAGAGTAAAGATTTTAAAAAGTTTATATATAACTTTACATTTATCATGCCTACGTATGTACATATATATAAAATCTGCTATTGAATATAATTATCCTTGTTGTGGTGGTATTGATGATGAAGCAGTTTAAAGTTATATTGACAAAAACGAACAAATAAATGTGGTCTTATTCAGACTTTATATATTTGTTCATGTAGTTTTAAGTACAGATAAACATCAAACATACAAATCTTTATATAAATTTGATATATATATATGAGGATACATTAGATTATATTACACAAGTGGCCATATAACTGGTCATACTTATTTGTATGATTCAAGGAAAGCCTATGGCCTGAAATGATCCATTTCAACAAATGTTTAATGCCTAAACAATTTTGTCCTTAAATATATCCCAAGGAAGCATGTTACGTAAAGTTATCCTTCTTCTTCTTCGTCTTCTTCTTTTTTTTTTTTTTTTTTTTTTTGTTTTTGTGAGACCCATTCATTGATTTTTGTTATCAAAATGTAAATGGCAATTTTGGCAATAATTTAAGAAAATTTACTTCTAAAAGACGTGGTTTTGCTGCTAAAGAATTTTTTAAGATGCTTGAAATTGAATGTAGGCCATTTATTTGGAGTTTTATGATACATAAGTTTCCAATGGTTTTTTTTTTTTCTTTAAGAAAATTAAAATTAAAATTTTTTTTGTACAAAATTTATAATTAAATCTATCTTTTTTTTTTTGTAATGAGTTTTTACAAAAATCTTAAAAAAAATTATAACTTTTTCGCATTTATTTTTTTAAAATTATTTTTGTCTTTCTTTTCTTTTTTTTTTTTTTTTTTTTTTTTGTACTTATTTATTTATTATTTGCTTAAGGCTTTTCTTTGTCTTCCATTTTCCTGTTTTTTTCTTGGAGCTTTTTTTCCTTTTACTTGTTATTGTCCTTATTTTAGAATTTTTGAAAACATCAAACAAATTTATTACTTTCAAACTTGAACGCTATTAAATAAACAAGGAAGAAAAAAAAAATAAATGGCGAATTTTACATTGAAAAATCTTTATATTTTAAGCAAATAAAATTTCCCAGAAAAATTAACAACGAAAAACGAAAAAAAAAAAAAAAATATAAAAACAAGCATAAACAAAACAGTATTGAATATTTAACTAAATGGGCGAAAAGAATATGTACAAACTAAAAGAGAAGTAAATTGAATAAAGAAAAAAAAAAAATTCGAAAAACTAAACCGAAATAACGTTAAAAAAATAAAATAAAACAATTGAAAAAAATGTACAATAAACATAAATGTTTGTTGTATTCTGTTCTGCTCTGCTCTATTCCATTCTATTTTATTCTATTTTATTTTCTTTTTTTTTTTTTTTTGTTGGGTGTTTTGTTTTCATTTTTGCCTGAAATTTGTTAACGAAAAAGTCGTTAAAATTCAACTTGATAAGCCTTAAAAGCCACTAAATAAAACAGCAGGCTGGACCAAATGTTGTTAAATAATGGTGCCAATAATATAATAATAATAATAATAATAATAATAACAACAACAACAACAATAATAATAATAATCATATAACATTGCAAATACATCAATATATATAAATATATGAATGTATATTTATTGGACAAAGTCAGAGACTGAATGAATCCACATGGTAAACAATCATAAATATTTACTCAGGCGTTCAGGCATATTGACTGAAATTAATATAAACAAATGTATACACATACATACATATATATATATATATATATACATAGGCATATAACCAAATACATATATGTAAACGGAAGCAAGCATGAAAGCAATAAAAACAGGTTAGAATGAAATTGAAAGGCATGAAAAAATCAAACAAAAACAAAAAGAAAAGCAAAAGCAAAAAACGACAAAAATGCTAAAATCTAAAAACAAACAGATATCGAGTAATTTTACAACCATCAATGGAAGGTTAATGCATATACATACATATATATACATATACAAAAGCCTTAGCCCTAATACGAATAAATAAATAAATAAATAAAGCCAACCAAAAAGGACAAGGAGCCCACTGTGCTGTTGAATGCCTTTAATTTTTATTGTATCCATTTTTTGTGAAGTCGTTTTATTCAAAAAAAATATATTTTTTGGTTTCTTGGGTTTCTTAATTATATAAATTAATTATATTAATTAAATTAATTAAGCTAATTATATTAATTAAATTAATTATATTAATTAAATGATTAAATTACTTTTATTAATTATATTAATTAAATTTTTTAAATTAATTAAATAATTTATTAATTAAATTGATTAAATTAATCAAATTAATTAAATTAATTATGTTAATTATATTAATTATATTAATTAAATTTTTAAATTAATAAAAATTAATTATATTAATTAAATTAATTATATTAATTATATTAATTATAAATAAATTTAATATCAAAATAAATAAATTTATATCATGTTGCATGGGCATCGTGTTATATGAAATTAAATTTCAAATCGCATCAATAAATGTCACATTGTCCAAAAAAATTAAAGCAAAAGCAAATTAAATTAAATTTATAATCATTTATAAAAAAAATTATCTAATAAAGATTTCATATAATTACATATTTAAGTTTCGTGCAAGGTCATTTAATAAATGATGCATAGATTATGCAGGCAGAAGGTCGCAAGTGAAATGAGTGAACTTTATTTGTGGTAAAGGTCTATTTGCGTTATCACATTTTTTTCTTTAACCTTTTTTCTTTGATTGTGTGATAATTTTATTTTATATTTATCAATTTTGCATACTTTTGTTTTTGTTAATACAATTTCCTAATGATTTTCAAACAGACGCAACGGCCACATCACAATATATGGCCTATAATTAAAAAGCTTGAAAACTCTGATTTTTTTTAAGGTGAGTGAAAATCAATTGAATATTTTTAGAAATGTATATATACATATATACATATGTACGTGTGTTTGTATGTGTTTATGGGCTAATGCATATTCAACTAAGTGATTTTTTCTCTCAATCC
Organism: Melophagus ovinus; assembly: GCA_023089585.1. Lineage (NCBI taxonomy): Eukaryota > Metazoa > Arthropoda > Insecta > Diptera > Hippoboscidae > Melophagus > Melophagus ovinus. The sequence continues at coordinate 8,404,274 of JAKKIB010000176.1, read as the reverse complement.
TTTCGTTTTATGATTTTAATTTATATTTTTGCTTTTTTTCTCTTCTTTTTTTTTTATTAATATTATGTAATTTCCGTTAGATTTATATATACTGGATATATATGTATATATATGATATATATATATATATATATATATATATATATATATATATATATATAACAATTTACCATTTCAAAATATGGCCTTTTTGTATGACACAACAAACATACTTTTCCCACTGAAATGTAAACTTCTATACTCACATACATTCATAAATACATACATATATACATATATATATATATATATATATATATATATATACATATATACGTGTATTAATAAAATATTCTACAAATTCTTGCAGTAATAAGAGTTTTACCGTTTCGACTGAAAATTTCAACTAAACGTTATTGTTAGATACAGAAAAAGAGAATTTATTTAGATGAGCTTGAAATGAATACCCATCATGATATGTGCAGCATATTGAAACTTTTCTTAGATGTATTAGTGACCTCGAAATATAACAATTTTAACTCAAACTCAAATTATAAATAGATTTTTTTGGGCAATAATCAATTTTTGGCTTAATAAATTAACATATATATAAATAATTTCATTTTAGATATTTATAATTAAAAATGGATTATCAATCAAATTTGTACTAAGTTTTATATCCTAAACTATCTTGTAATACAGAAAAATTGAAATTTGTTCAACATTTTGAAAAATGTTGCTTTATGAAGCAACTTGCTTCAAATCTCAAATTCTACTGAGCATGATTTTCATACACGAGATGAAAATTATATCTGTCTTTATATTTATATATATATCTTTATATATGTAATTATTGTTAACATTCTTTGTTATAAAAAATCCTAAATAAATATTGTTAAATTTTATTTAAATGATTTAATTTTTTTGAATCAAATCTCTTAAAGCAAAATTTTCAAATCATCCAATAATACAATTATTTTACTCTCCCTCTCTCTCTCTCTCTTTCCCACTCTCTTTGGATTCTTTAAAAGTGCAAGCCTTAATCGATTGACATATACTTGAAATTGCCAGAATTATAAAAACGCCTTTAAATTTTTCAAAAAAATTTTGAAAATTGTTACTTGATACTGGCATTTAAAAAAAAAACTTTATCAAACCTGTTTTTCTTTATCTATTCGCATTATGTTTTCAAAATTGTAAGAAATAGAAACGTCCAATAATCATCAGTAAGCTGTTTTACAAATTTTGTATTAATATTAATTGAAAAATTTGAAATTAATTGAAATCTCTCATAATTTTTAAGTAAATCATTTTGAAAACGTTCAAGCCAAATTAATGCCAAATGAATTGGTAAAAAACTGTTCAATTATGATTTTTTTCTATATAATTTTATTAATAGTTATTTTATGCTTTCTTTTTAAATGGCAAATTTCTAAAAAAATTTTAACAACTTTTTCATGGGGCGTATACGTAACATTTATTTATTTATTTTTTTGTTTGTTTTTTTTCGTCTTTGCTTTATAAATGTTTGTTTCGAAAGTGCTGAATGCTAAACAATGGATAAATACTTGGAATTGTAATTTTTGGGTACTTAAAATTTATTTTTGAGTAAATTATATTTTTAGGAATTGTTGCATGTTATAATCTAATTATCATAAACAAAATATGAATTTCATGTTGCTGCTTATGGTGCCATTTATAATGCTTATTACATTTAACAATAAACATTATAATTATATATATAAAGTATATATTCCATTGAGAATATAATCTTAAGTAAATTGTGTTACTACTGTGGCCGCAACTGTAGTAATTATTACTTGTGGCATTTGCCTTATTCTATATTTGAATTTCAGTTTACATTTGGGGTTTAACAATGATGGCTGCTGTTTTTACTCATTACATATATATATATATATATATATATATATATATATTATAATATAAGTAATTTGCTGATAATAATCATAACAATAACTCTAATAATAATAATATTATTATTTTGAAAATTACTTGAAAGCTCCTTCACACAATTTTCGCTGTTCTAACTTCTCCATTACATTTTAGATATTTATATATAAATGGAATATTTACCACTTACTTTTATATAAATTTTCTTTCACTTTTTCTTGCAAAGATAATGCTTAGAATGAAATGTATATAAAATAGAAATTTAAGGGTAATTTTTTTTTTTTTTAGCAAATGGCAAATCTACTTCAAATGTAAACTCTGGATATTCTTTAAGTCGTAGAAATCCATTATTATAGATTATTGTAAATTATAATAAGTGTGTCATGATATAACAATTTTTCAATAAAGTTATATTAAAATATATTTATATATACTCGACTACTTCATCATTTATTTTGCCAAAACGTAATCACATTGAAATATTTTCTCTCAAACTTTTCTATACTTTTCCTTACTTTTCTCTGTCTCTTCTCTCTCATCACACTTTCTCTATATATATATCTCATACACTTTCTTTTCTTTTTTCTTTTTTTTTTTTTTTTTTTTTGTTTTTGTTCTTACTCTTTCTATTTCTTTCTTCTCACTTTTAGCCAAACACGCCATAACAATTTTCTTGTATTGCGATTCTTGATCCAATTTAGCAAATCAACATATAATTAAATGCCTAGTTTCCCCCTAAATTGTTGATTTCTAAGAATGTAACAGCAACTGGCAACTAGCAATAAAAATAACAACAATGTATTTAGAGCAAAGCAAAACAATAAAAAAACAAAAAGAAGGAAAAAACTTTAACATGTTTTAAGTCCATTTTCTTAAAGAGTTCTTCTCGCATATACAATAACTTCAACTAATTAGTTAGTTTCAACAATTTATTTTCTCGTATGACAGTTTCCAGCCATCCGTTTTACATCCCATTTTACCCATTTTCTTATAATGATTGTAATATTCAAAAAAAAATTGTATTAAATTCTGTAACGATTTAGATATGTCTGTACGTCTGTCCACCTAACCATATATTGTTAACGCTCTTGTTGATCAGGCGCTTTTCTCTTCAGCCCCAAAAAATTAAAATTTATATAAAAATAAAAGGAAAAGGTATATAAAAATCATTTTTAAAAATAATTGATGATGATTTTTTACTAAAAAAAAAAAAACAAATTCACATAGAAAAAGATTCAATGAGACTAAGAGAGATAGACTAATAGAGAAAGAAGGGAGAAAGAGTTAGAGTTATAGATAAAGATAGAGATAGAGTTAAAGATGATGTTAAATAGAAATCGAATCGGGTGGAAGGGAATGTCATAGAAAAAAAAGCCATAAACTTGAAAAATGTTACAACAAAATCACAATCAAATGCATACAAAACTGTTTCATATGCATATTTCAAGTGAGTGACATAAGTGTCACAATTATTGGACTGTGATTTATATTACAAAAAAATTTCCCATACCTCTCTCTTTCTTTCTTACTATGTATATATGCCAGCATATTCATACATAAATTGGTTTATTGTTAAAATTTCATTTTTGCTACTTTTTAGATTTTTTTAATTTTCTCTTTTCGTTTTTTTTCTACTTTTATTGTAATTCTGTTCTTTTTATATCAAATGTTTTAATGTTTAATACAAATTTACTGGTATTTATAAATGATATTTCTATGGTCAGTCAAAATAAGAAATTGAAAAATACAAAACAAAAAACAAAAAAAATTTGAACTCGGCCAATTCCAGTCAACCATTTTATCTAAAAAAAAGCCAAAATTTGAATAAATCCCATAAAGTTACATGTTACACAAAAACATGTAACATATAACATAAAAAAATCTTTGACTTGAGATTTGCAAAGCAACATTATAGACAGACTCCCTCGATTTTTACATAGATTGCGAATTTTTTAATTGCATTAAAATGTCAGCATATTCTGATAATTATTTTTGTAGTTGTAAAAATTGAAAGCCCGAAATTACGGATTCGAATGCTTTCATTTATTTTAATTTGGGCAAATTAGGGCACCTCAGTTCAGAATGACTCACTTTCTGGATCAATGAACCTATAGATCAATGTATTAATAGATCAATGGATCAATGGACAAATGGACAAATGGAAAAATGGAAAAATGGTCAAATGGATAAATGGATAAATGATAAGCAAATGGAATAAATGGACCTAAACGACATAAACAAATGAATAAATGACCAATAGGCCAATGGACACTGGACCAAACAGACAATGACCATGAACAAATAAGCCAATGAACCAATACGGACCAATAGTGACCAGTGGACCAGTGGATCAATGGACCAAGGACCAATGGACCAATAGACCAATGAACCAGTGACCCAATGGACCAATTAGCTAGCAAAGAAATGGTCCAATAGACCAATTAAAACCAACAAACGGTTCGTCTCAGACATCAAACATAAAATTTAAATTACCAAATATGAAATTTAATTTTTATAAAACACAACCAATAATAATTTACGGACGCACAGATAAGTAGACTTAAGCAATTCGACCAGCAATTTAATGTAGTTCAAGATTTGCATAAAATATAAACTCAGAAACTTCAATCAGTTGTTTAGAAAAAATTTTTGCGAAAAATTATTACACATCGTCAAACTCAATATGGATTATATGAGTATGAAAATATTAGTATTTTTGAGGTCAACAGCTAAAACGTTAGAATATTTCTACAATTATATTGTTTGTATATCTAATGCATTTATATAAAAATAAATCATAAAAAAAATAAAAATGATGGTAAAGCGAAATAATCACTCGAACTCAAAATTTTTTTTATCTCCATCATCCCCACAACCATTCTAACTCGTTTAATCTATCTTTATATTTGCAATATATTTGTATTTTCTCACACTAACGTGACACTTTATTGTTTTGTTACACATTTTTAAATGAATGATGAAGAATTTTCTTGTGGTTTTGTCAACTTTTATTTTGTCATATCCACACAAATATGAATGCGTTACATACGTTACACATTCTTCACTACTACTACTATTATTATACATTTCATTTTACATATGTGTTTGTGGTTATGATTGTATCGTTATACATATAAATATGTATTTCATATAAAAATTGCACAAATTTTTCCAAGGTTATTACAATAACTTTCATTTTCATGTGTGCAAAATTTATAGTCTACCAAAAAAAAAAAAAAACAAGAAAAAATAACAAAAAAATATATACATATTCATATATGCATTATATGCATTATTTTTTTTTTTTTTTGACCAGCAAACTCTAAATTTAGCAGTGTACTTATTTCGTTGAAATGAGTGTGTCATCTCAAGCAAGATATCAGAGACCCTTCAAGATATTTATATATATCGGGATCTTAGCATACCTGAACTAATTTTACAAGTGTAAAAATTCCGAAAAATTTCGGTGAAATGAGTGTGTCATCCCAAGCAAGATAACAGAGACCCCTCAAGATATTTATATATATCGGGATCTTAGCATACCTGAACTAATTTTAAGTGTAAAAATTCCGAAAAATTTCGGTAAAATGAGTGTGTCATCCCAGGCAAGATAACAGAGACCCCTCAAGATATTTATATATATCGGGATCTTAGCATACCTGAACTAATTTTACAAGTGTAAAAATTCCGAAAAATTTCGGTGAAATGAGTGTGTCATCCCAAGCAAGATAACAGAGACCCCTCAAGATATCTATATATATCGGGATTTTAGCATGCTTGAACTAATTTTACAAGTGCAAAAATTCTGAAAAATTTCGGTAAAATGAGTGTGTCATCCCAAGCAAGATAACAGAGCCCCCTTTCAAGATATCTATATATATCGGGATTTTAGCAAGCTTGAACTAATTTTACAAGTGTAAAAATTCCGAAAAATTTCGGTGAAATGAGTGTGTCATCCCAAGCAAGATAACAAAGACCCTCAAGATATTATATATATCGGGATTTAGTAACTGAACTAATTTTACAAGTGTAAAAATTCCGAAAAATTTCGGTGAAATGAGTGTGTCATCCCAAGCAAGATAACAGAGACCCTCAAGATATTATATATATCGGGATTTTAGCATCTTGAACTAATTTTACAGTGTAAAAATTCGAAAAATTTCGGTAAAATGAGTGTGTCATCCCAAGCAAGATAACAGAGACCCCTCAAGATATCTATATATATCGGGATTTTAGCATAGCTTGAACTAATTTTACAAGTGTAAAAATTCTGAAAAATTTCGGTAAAATGAGTGTGTCATCCAGCAAGATAACAGAGACCCCTCAAGATATCTATATATATCGGGATTTAGCATGCTGAACTAATTTTACAAGTGTAAAAATTCTGAAAAATTTCGGTAAAATGAGTGTGTCATCCCAAGCAAGATAACAGAGACCCTCAAGATATCTATATATATCGGGATCTTAGCATAGCCTGAACTAATTTTACAAGTGTAAAAATTCGAAAAATTTCGGTAAAATGAGTGTGTCATCCCAAGCAAGATATCAAAGACCCTTCAAGATATCTATATATATCGGGATCTTAGCATGCTTGAACTAATTTTACAAGTGTAAAAATTCTGAAAAATTTCGGTAAAATGAGTGTGTCATCCCAGGCAAGATAACAGAGACCCCTCAAGATATCTATATATATCGGGATCTTAGCATGCCTGAACTAATTTTACAAGTGTAAAAATTCTGAAAAATTTCGGTAAAATGAGTGTGTCATCCCAAGCAAGATAACAGAGACCCCTCAAGATATTTATATATATCGGGATCTTAGCATACCTGAACTAATTTTATGTGTAAAAATTCCGAAAAATTTCGGTAAAATGAGTGTGTCATCCCAAGCAAGATATCAAAGACCCTTCAAGATATCTATATATATCGGGATCTTAGCATGCCTGAAACTAATTTTACAAGTGTAAAAATTCTGAAAAATTTCGGTAAAATGAGTGTGTCATCCCAAGCAAGATAACAGAGACCCCTCAAGATATTTATATATATCGGGATCTTAGCATGCCTGAACTAATTTTACAAGTGTAAAAATTCTGAAAAATTTCGGTAAAATGAGTGTGTCATCCCAAGCAAGATAACAGAGACCCCTCAAGATATTTATATATATCGGGATCTTAGCATGCCTGAACTAATTTTACAAGTGTAAAAATTCCGAAAAATTTCGGTGAGTTGAGTGTGTCATCCCAAGCAAGATAACAGAGACCCCTCAAGATATTTATATATATCGGGATCTTAGCATACCTGAACTAATTTTATGTGTAAAAATTCCGAAAAATTTCGGTAAAATGAGTGTGTCATCCCAAGCAAGATATCAAAGACCCTTCAAGATATCTATATATATCGGGATCTTAGCATGCCTGGACTAATTTTACAAGTGTAAAAATTCCGATATTATAATAAAATTTGCCAATTATATAGAAAGTTCATGTACAGAACTTGGTATGGATATGTAGATCAATTGGATTAAAAATAAAGGGCCTAAAGGAGCAGGCAACACCTTTATCACAATCTATTCAGGATTTCTACTCAAATATTTTTATTATTTTTATTAAACCCACAATAATTGCAATAGAAATTGATCTATAAAAGGTAAAACTTCAGCGTAGCATGCGCTTAAGGTTCTTCAAAATCTTAAAAATTCTCTAATGTCGAGTACAATGAAAAATATGTTGTGCCGATGGAGGCAAATAACTCAATGGAGACTATTTGATGATGAATAAGGCTCTAATGTCTAATTACTCTTTCTGCCTTAAAAAGAATTCACCCTTCGCCATATAAGTAAGAAAATAATTTCTATGAAAGAAACGAAAAAAAAAAGAAAATTTACATTTTTCAAATTTCAATATATTTTGATAAAATTATTTTGTAAATAAATTTGATCTTAATAAATGTATACATCTTTCAATACTCTTTTACAATTTCAACCTAAGCAAATTCTATATGTTTAATAATTGAACGCAAAAGTTTAAGAATTGTTCTTTTTTTTTTTTTTTTTTTTGGCATATTGAAAATTGAAAGATTTTTGTTCTTTCATGATAATTTCAAGAATATTTTTTATTAACGTGTCCCATCGTTAAATGAAATTAGCATGAAAAGTATTACAGGAAATTGTTAGAATATTTTATTGTAAGCCATTCGAAATGTATCATTAAATTAAGGGCCGTTTATTGTTGAATATAAACTTTGAGAAATTAATATTTCTCACTATATTTTCATTTAGGTATATATCTATCTCTCTTTCTTCTTATTATCTCTCTATCTCTCTCTCTCAATCTCTATCTTTTTCAATCTCTATTACTTAAGGTAAACCACTCAGTATGTGTTTGGGTTTCAATAATCATTCTTAGGGCCCATTTTAAGTAAACTTTTCATATTAATATTGAGGGAATAATTTAAAATTTTTCATAGGAATTTATTTAAAATAATTGCAAGTATTGTTCTTATTGCTATTGCTATTGTTGTTGTTTTTGTTGTTGTTGTTTTATATTTCCTTTTTGTCTTCTTTTTTGTTAATTGACAAGAAAAACGAAATGAAAAATATGTAGGAAAAATTGTGTCAACAACAAGAAGCAGCCACAGAGCTAACAAGACCATGGCAAATCATAAAGAAATTCTACAGAAATTAAACTTTTGACCTGTATAAATACATACATACAATTATATATATAAATATATATATATATATATATATATATATTTATGTATAAAAAAAAAATTTTTTTTTATATAATTATGACATCAAAACATTAGCAACATCCAGAAAATTCAGGGCACAGAAAACCTTCCAAATGACGCAAAATTTTGATCAGCATTTTGTTGGAATATTTAAGGTGATCTATTTAATGCAAAACTGAAAATATTAATATCAAAATTTAGATTAAAATTAAAATTAATATTAAAAAGAATAATTCTTAAATTTTATTTAATAAATTTAAAAAAAAAATGCAAGAGTCCATAAGCACGACCAATTTGATTCAAATTTTTTTTTACTTAAAAAATTTTCACATTGTACCAAAATTTCCTGATATATATCTAAGAATTTCAAATTCCTGATTTTTTTTTTTTCTTGTCAAAATAAATTATTTGGTCTATTTTCAGCAAATGATTTTAAAAGTTGCTGAGAGGCTGCCAAAGGATCAAAAAGGCCAAACGATTTACATCGATTTTGCAAAATACTACTAAGTCTAATGGTCCAATAAAAGATTTTTTTTTTTTTGTTTATGTAGCTTAAAATTCTTTTGTTTATTAAGGAAATGTTCCCATTAAATTTATTATAAATAAATATTCTGTCATGAATATTAATTGTAGGGTGTAATTAAATAATGATGCAGACCAACACAAAAATTATACAAATAGGTAAATAAATAAATGTAAAGAGCAATAATTACTTAAAAATTATGTTAAACGATTTGTTCTGAAAGTGCAATAATGAAAAAAGACAAAAAGAAACCAAGAGTAAATAAAGTAAGAAATAAAAAGAAAAAGGGAAGAGCAAAGGAAAAAAAAATCTCCTTAAATGAAAACACATAACTTTCTTGTAACATACAAACATACAAACATACAAACATATAAATATCTACATACACAACAGCAAAAGTCTGAAATAATAAGAAGAAGTGTTTTTTCTTCTTCTTCCTCTTCTTCTTTTTTTTTTTTTTTTTTTTTTTGTTTATTTAATTCATTTTATCACCTCGTTTCCTTTTTGACTTTTCATTCGTATATTTTCTACCTTTTTTTTCTTTCTCTATCTCCCTCCCTCTCTCTCTCTCTCTCTCTCACGTTTTTCTCGTATCCTTATGCTTTTTCATCATTAATTACATCTTTTCATTATTGTTGTTCTTATTATTTTTAGTTTTATACATAAATGAAATTTTTAGGGCAAAGTTGCATAAATTCAGTTGAATAATTTTTCTTGCATTTGCAATTCATAATTTTTACCTAATTTTTGAAATTTTTTATATAAAAATTTTGTAAAATTTTATATATAACTTCTTATATATAAAAATAATAAGTTTAAGCCAGAAAAATATAAGATTTTGACTCAGTTTTAAATAAGAATTTTTTTTAATACGCTTTTCATATAAAAATATCTCTATGTGTAATTTTTTTATTACCCACTTTTTGATAACGATCATCGATCTAAAAATCTTTTCCTAATAAAAATTCTACATATTTCGAGTGCAATTTTCTTAATTAGTGCAATAATTTGGAACACTTGTGTATTAATTTTATTTAGTTTTTTTGTTTTTTTTTTTTTTTTTTTTCATTTAATATTTGGCTCCATTCAGGCATAACTTTTGCATCTCTGGGTCATCACTTTTTTATTATAAGCATTCTATTAAATTTAATCATATTAAGTGTTCTTCTTATAATTTCATTTATTTCAACAACTTTCCTCGATTCCTCAATTCCTTACCTCGATTTATTCATCTAGCTCATTAGATTTTCAGTTACCTTTCACTTTCTTGATTTCTAATTTGATCTAATAAAGCAAAAACAAAAAAAGCAAACAAAAAGCAAAAAAAAAAGTAAAAGATTTAATAAAATAAATATGATTCTGATTCTGATTGTTAGAGATCAGATCGTTTATTAAATACCTTACACCAAATTTTTATTTAGTCAAAATCTAAAATTGTAAGTTTTCTTCAACAAAAAAGCTTTTCACAAAATAGATACTTGTTTTAAAGTATAACCTTAATAATAATACGATCTTGCTCAAAATTCTCCAGCAGATATTTTGAGCTACAGTAAGACTAAATATCAAATTTCATTGAAATCGCTGCAAAATTATCTTCTGTAATTTGATTAAAAAAAAAAAAAGTTACAACCCATGGACAAAAAATAAAAGGACAGACGTATAGACATGCTTAAATCAATTCAATTAGGGTTTTTTATGGTGATGGCTATAACAACAAAATGGGTTTAGTCCAACACTGTTACATGTTACATGTTACATGTTACATATTACATATTACATGTTACATGTTACATATTACATGTTACATGTTACATGTTACATGTTACATGTTACATGTTACATGTTACATGTTACATGTTACATGTTACATGTTACATGTTACATGTTACATGTTACATGTTACATGTTACATATTACATGTTACATGTTACATGTTACATTTGTTACATGTACATGTTACATGTTACATGTTACATGTTACATGTTACATGTTACATGTTACATGTTACATGTTACATGTTACATGTTACATGTTACATGTTACATGTTACATGTTACATGTTACATGTTACATGTTACATGTTACATGTTACATGTTACATGTTACATGTTACATGTTACATGTTACATGTTACATGTTACATGTTACATTACGTTACATGTTACATGTTACATGTTACATGTTACATGTTACATGTTACATGTTACATGTTACATGTTACATGTTACATGTTACATGTTACATGTTACATGTTACATGTTACATGTTACATGTTACATTTATGTACATGTTACATGTTACATGTTACATGTTACATGTTACATGTTACATGTTACATGTTACATGTTACAGTTACATGTTACATGTTACATGTTACATGTTACATGTTACATGTTACATGTTACATGTTACATGTTACATGTTACATGTTACATGTTACATGTTACATGTTACATGTTACATGTTACATACATTCATACAAAATTCATAATATCCTGAATCACAAGTGATGTAGAGTATAATGAAAAAATATGAGAACTTTAATAAATTCATTAAGATGAGTTTTATTTGTACAATTTAATCTTTAACATATTTTACTTTTCTCTTTTGCTGCCCAAGAAGTTTAAAGTAAAATAAATATGAAAAAAAAAATTCACTTCAAATAAATAAAGAAGTCTTAAATTACATATATGTATAAATGCAATGAAAATCTTTAAAAAAAAATTGAAATTAATAAAAATGGAAATTTTTAAAGAAAAAGTTATAAAATTCTTGTTGCTTTCTTTCTTTCTTTCATTTTTTTTTTTTTTTTTTTTGTTTTTTTAAGGGAAATTTGAGGTGTAATTCTCTTTAATTATAACTTTTAAATACTCAACTTAATTATATGAAATTGTAATTGAAATGATATAAAAATGTTTAAAATTTTGCATAAAAAAATTTTGCTAACAAGTTGTTTGAAAATTATAAAAAAAAAAAAAACAAACTAGATATTCTAATACACAACTATAATGTAACATTTTAGCAATAATAATTCTAGAAAATTTAATAGATATTTTATATATGAAATTAAAATATGATTTAATCGAACTATTTCATTTAATCAATTAACTTAAAGGGAAAACTTTACTGTTGGCCAATTATTACAATTAAAAATTTTTTTACCTATCAAATACGTAGCACTATTTTTGCTAAGAACCATTTTTTATTACAACGATCTACTCGGTAACACTTCCTGATTCGATTTAAGTATCATTGTATGTCTGTCTGTCTGCATGATTATCCATTAAGTTTATTATTAAACTAAGCGCCGCAATGCAATTTTTGATACATTTTAATATCTTAATAAAAATATTTAAAATCTTTTTATTATTTCGTTCAAACCATCTAAAACGTTGGTCCAAAAAAAAAAAAAAAACGTTATATGGAAAAAAAATTATAATTTTAAATATATTTTAAGGCAACTTATCGTTGAATTTTATTTTAATATAAAAATCATATCAAATTTGTTTTAGATTGGTCCATTTTTGCAATCACTTCCCCTAAAAAGGTTTTGTCGTAAAGAAATTTTTATATAGGAAAATTTTGAATATATTTTAGGGAACAATTGACGTAACCAGCCAAAAGAATATTTTCTCTATACGCTACATGACAAGCATTTAAATATTTGTCCGCTTTAAAAACTATTAATTCTGTGGCACCATACTAAATCTATGATCAGATCTCGTGAAATTGATAAGCTTTCACTTATAAGGCCACTTTAAGTTGAATTGATGCTAATCGGAATTGGTTTATTTTCAAATGAATGGACAGTTAGATTTATGCAAAAAAAATGTCTTTGCCCTAAGTTTTTACACTTTACACACTTTTACACAGGACAATCGAATAAGCCTGTATATGATAATTATGAATCACTCTGTTTATTTCATTTCAATTTCAATTCATTTCACTTTGCATCACTTCACTGCTCAACAATCTACTTTAATTATCTCTAGCTGATTACTTTAAAGTTATTAATGATTTATAAAAAAAATTAAATTGAACCTTTTAGCGGTTTCTCTTATTTAATTTCGGAAAACTTCTTCAGATTTTTTTGTTTTTGTTTTTGTTTTTGTTTTTGTTTTTGTGGTTATTATTTTAGCTTTTACGTCATGGCAAATGATGGCTGGAGTGAATGAGTGAGATAGAGTGAAGGAGACAGATTAATGCACGATATGTTTGTTGTACCAAAAATTTTTTCAAAATTTAATTAATTTTTTTTTTTTGCTCCAACAAAATGCCAGACATTCTGCAGACAAGCACTGCAAATAAAAGTGACTTTAATTGTTAGATTTTATTTTTTATTTTTTATTTTTTTTTTTGTCTTTTTGTTTTTCTATCTAACTCACTTTGATATAGATACAATTTTATTGGCGACAATTTCATTGAAAACTTTACTATTTGAAACATGTAGGCGATAATCATGGCACCAGTTCCTACCATAAAATTTCCAATTTTTTTTATAAATTTATTTATATAAAAATACACAAGTTTAGTTTTATTAATTATTAGATTTGAATTTTATCATCATATATCGAAAGTTATGATTTAATTTTTATTAGATTTTTTTTTTTTATTTTAGCCAACAATTTCATTCATTTAATTTTCATTTTGCCACTCGAATCATTCATATTTTGTAGATGTCTTTTTTTTTTTTTTTTTTCTTTAAACTTCAATGTGTCACATAATATTTTTTTATATTTTTTGTTTTTATTTATAAACAATTTAGATAATTGTATTGTAAGGCAAATTATCATTTTGACCATTAATTTGAACTTTAATTTTTATGGCATCAATTTGTATTTATTTATTTATAATACTACAAAGAAAAGTAATGAAAATTTAAGCATAGAAAGACAAATGTCTTTCTATGCTTAGATGCCTGGAATCAAATATTGAATAACCATCATCCAAAACACCATGATATTACACCTCAGAATCGGATGAAGTTTTTTTAAGAATAAATTAAAAACATAAACACAAAAATATTAAACTTTCCTTTTATATAATTTCATGTAGACTTTAGCGGAATTTTTGCAATTTTTGAACAGACATTGTAGGTTAATAGCGTCCATACTTGTGCAAAAATTTCAGATTTTTATCTATCTTTAAAAATTTTACAGTTTGCAGATGATGAGCAAAAAAACTATGAAATTTTGCTTAAAAAAAAAAGAGTATTCACAATTTGTGTTATACCGTGGGCGTGTCTTTTGACCAATATGGCTCATTTTAAATACCAACTTGCATGCAAAATTTTTCCAATGATTTTGTCAAATTTGAGTTTATTATCACAAATTTTTTGAATAGGAGAATATTTTCAATAGATAGACACCATCAGATGAACAGATGAACAGATGAACAGATGAACGGATGAACAGATGGACAGACATACAAACATATCTAATGATTTTTATCGTTAACAAACTTCCCGACTTATCTATCATTTAATTGAAACTTTTATTAAGCTACAAATGCAACAATAATATTGATGAGAATCTTTTACAATTCTGTTACAATTCTATCAACAATTTTGATTATATCGAAAAATAAAAAAAAAAACAATTCTCAAATTTATTAAATTAAAAATTATAAAAATTAAATTATTATTTTATTAAAGTTAAAACTATTTAAATACTTCTACTATAAATTTCAAATAACTTTTATTGTAGTAACTCTTATTTGTTGTATGGGTCCTTTTTTGAATAAATCCCAATTGGCTAATAATACAATACAATATCTAACTTAACAGTTAGTTGGATTTGTCATCTTCGACTTCTTTGTGTTTATTTTATTTATATATGTTTTATATTAAGAAAGCACTTATTATTTATTATTATCATTATTTTTATTTATTATTTATATATAAAAGACTACAAAAAATAAACTAATTCTTAACGTGTTTACGTGCTTGTATGGGTGTTCATTCTCTATGACGAAACAACTAACAACAATCAACAATTCACAATTCTGTGATTAACAATTGTTTGATATCAAATTAAAATAAGGAAAAAAAAGGTAAAAAGAAAATAAAAATAATGAATTTAATTGGCACAGAATATGCAATACCCTTTCACCCTTCCCAACATTCCCATCCCATTCAACTTATATTTTATAGGCCAATTCTTAAAATAAAGTTTAATTTATCGAATGCTTAGAAACTTTAAAGGCAGAAATGGTAGAAAGACTTCAAAAAAAAAAGGTGAAATAAAAACGAAACTTTAATGAAAATTTTATATTGCACAATTTTGAATAGGCATGGCCAATTATAGGGAAATTTTTACAGACCATAAGAGAATTTCCATTTTCCCTTTATTTTTCCTCCAAAAAAAAAAAAAATTAAAATGAGCATGGTAGCAATTTCAAATGGCACGATGGGCATGCCCTTTAAACAATTTAATACATTTTCAATATCAAATTTCATACCATCCCTTCAAATATTTCTACCATCCAAGAGTCAATGATGCTAATCACGAATCAATTCCTTTGCCATACAGCAAATGTCTAAATAGTAGAAAAAAGAGTTCAAGTAAAAAAAGCTCTAAGTAAATGTAATTAAGAATGTAAATTCTTAAGTACTAAAAAATAATAACTTCTATAGAAAGAGAGAGAGAGAGAGAGAGAGTAGTGAGAGAGAGTAAGAGAGAGTGAAAGGGGGGGGGGGGGGGGTGGTTAAAACAAAAAAAATGGACACATTTAAAGCATTTTCGTTGCAAAAAAAATCTATACAAATATTTTTAATAAAAGGGAACTTCTAAAAAGTTAGATAAGAAAAATGAATCATTCATTCATTTTGATTTTGATTTTGATTTTGATTTTGAAAGCAATATATAAATAAATAAAAAAACAAATAAAAAGACAGACAGATGGACCAATCAGCAAAATAGTTAAGTCAAATTTCAAATAATTTTCCTTTGCTACATAAGTTTACACAAATTTATTATACCACTTGCATAATAAGTGACTTCAAGTTTTATAACATAAGTAAGTACTTTTATTTAATACATATATATATATATATATATAATATATATATATATATATATATAACATAATGGTTGATTGAGACTTTATATTATGAAAAGAAAATTCATTCTTAAACTATGGCAGCAAGTTTATTTTCTTTCCTTTTCTTGCTTCGCTTTTATAGGTGACTATTGCTTCTTCTTCTTCTTTTTCTTTTTCTTCTTCTTCTTCTTCTTCAGCTTGTCCATTTCCTTTATGATGCTATTTTTCTATTTACTTATACTTTAGATTATGTTACGATACCATTTCAACAATATGCCATGTCATTATGTCAACGTTAAGTATTTCTTACTCTCATAATTCATATGTGTATGTGTTTGTATATAAATACAATACAATGCTCTGGCGCTCGCTCTCTCTATGTCACTCTCTTTTCCTCTCTCTTTGTTAATCTTTTGATTTCAATTACACTCTAAAGCATTATACTTTTTGAAAATGTTTTTATACATTTTCTGTGTATTGTGTTGATGAGTGAAGGACTAACGAATGCTACAGAAACGCTTGTGAAATATACATTTATATTTTGTTGATACAAATAAGATCAACATGTTTATAGGTTTTTGTGGATTGAAGGATACTTTAATTTTTTATACACATACATATAAATTTCATTGTTGTTATCAAAAAAAAAAAAAAATTAACAAATAAAGAAAGAAAAAAAACAGTGTATTTGTTCCTTCCCTCTTTTCTTTCTTTCTCTATTCTACGTTAAAAGTAATAGAGGAAAAGAAAAAGCAAAAAAAAAAGGAATTTATAGCAGAAAAATGTCCAAAGGTTTGCAACATCTCTAGAAGGAAGCATTTTACATCCGCTTAAAATTTTTATTTGCTCTTTGGCAAAGCAATAAAATTTTGTATTCAAATCCGCTGACACTTTTTTTTTTTTTTTGGTTGCATCTAGAAAAACAAGAAAAAACAAAATAATTTATATACAAATTTGCAATTTGTACAATTCTATATTAAATATTTTTTAATAGAGACACGCCCATTGTATAATCTAAATTAAAAGAAAAAGAAAAAGAAAAAGAAAAATAACACAGTACATTGATTTTCAATGGCAATTACTCATAAGCTACCAAATTAGAGAAGAACAAAGTTATTGATTAGGAACAAAATGGATCTGTTACGCCTCCTTAACTGAAGATTTCTTTATTCGATTGTAACATACAGACAATTGTATGAAAGTGTTTTATTTATTTCAATTGTGATCTGAAATTAAGCCCTCCCCCCCCCCCCCCACCACCCCTTCCCACGCCAAACCCAAATCATTAAAATCCATTATGCCCTCTTATACATTTTCCCGAACTATTCAAGTTGTAAGTTCTAAAAAATGTTAAATTATAGCAAACAAAAAGCAAGAAAAGGAAAGCTTAATTTCGTCCCTCCGTATGTCCACAATGGCAAAATATTCCATGAGCCTGAAGATATAAAAAGAAAAAAATCCCTTAATAGTAAATTTTGCCAAATTATCGCCAACTGATAATAATTTTCTTGCATAGTTTTCATTTCACTTGAACTCTCTTTATCTCTCTCTCTATCTATCTCTATCTATCTCTCTATATATGTAACTCTCTATAAAATATGAAGTTTCAATGTAAAGTTACGTATTGTAAATAAATATTGTTTACATTTTAAGTGAATATAAATCTTATATGGAATGAATTTTTTTCCACTTTTTTCCAATTTTTTTTCCAATTTTTTTTCCAATTTTTTTCTATGTTTCTTTTTTTTTTTTGAAAACAATTTCCAAATTGAATCGTAATGAAATCTATCAAACTTCACAAAATCACAAAATATAAATAAAAAATATCAATAAAACATATCAATGGAAATTTATCAAAAAAAAAAAAAAATTTAATAAATCTTGCATGAAAATTTCAAAAATAAAACACCAAAATATTTTATAAATTTCTCTGCTAAATATTAATAATTTTATGATAATTGGCCTAATAATGTAACAAAATTATTTTATATTAATTTTTTTTGCCAGAAATAAGAAAAAATTTTCTCTACTAAGAATAACTCGTTAGATATATCAAATTCTTACTTGTTTGGCCAAAAATATCTCAAAACGTTAAATGTCAAAATTAAATTATTAAATAATATTCCATGGATCTATTTTCAAATAATTTTATACTAAACGATCAGCTATTTATAGGAAGCCTTTAAGTCCAACTAAGATTTTTTTTTTTTTATTCGTAGAATTTTCGATAGATTTTAATGATATTTGAAATGAATACTTTCGAAAATATATACGATCGAAACAATTTCACGATCAATCTATCCAAAGAAAGATATTTTTCTTTTTTATTAGAAAATTTAAAGAATTGAAAAATCATGTAATTAAGTTAATACTTAAGTAAAACTATTTCTTGAACTAAGTATCAAAAAAAAAAAGTGTTTACAAAACTTAAACCCTTTTTTCCAAGTTAAATAGATTAGATCGTTTTCTTGAAAACAAAAAGTTATTTAAAAATTTACCATTTTGAATTGAGTGATTTAATTAATTAATTATTAATTTGATTAATTAATTAATTTAATTAAATTAATTAATTTAATTAATCAATTAATTAATTTAATTTAATTATTAATTAATTAATTAATAATTAATTAATTAATAATTAATTAATAATTAATTAATAATTATTTGATTAAATTAATTAATTAATTGATCTAAACTTTTTGCTAAATAATTTTTTTTTGAATTAATTCTATGCAAAATTAAAACTCTTTCCAAAAATGTTGTAATACATGAAAATTGATTTGTTTATTATGTGGCATTATGTTACGTTAAATTATATTATATAATATTACTTAAAATTATTATATTATAAATTATTTTGGCATATTTTAATGCCACAAGTATTTAATGTTTATAAATTCATTTGATTTAATTATTTAATTTTTATGCAATACAAGTTAATGATCTTAATAATGCCCTCAAGAAAATTTTATATTGTATAGTATTTAATTTTAACTTTTTTTTTTTTGTCATCTATTAAAATAACAACAAATATTATGTATTTTGTATGATTAAGTAGAAATAATCTCTAACTTTTATGACAAGCATTTTCTTTATCATCACTAATTCACCTTAAATTCGTGCCAAATACTATTCAAAAATTACACAAGAAAGAAAACAAAAAAAAAAAAAAAAAAAAAAGAAAAGAGATAGAAAAGTAAACAAATTTAGAATTTTAGGGTTGGCCATGCTGGACTCTTAAGTAACCTACTTGTTCCAAATTTCAGCAAAATAACTAACAAAATTTTGCTTTAAAAGAACAAAAATTGTGGTATGCTTAGTTTATGTTGCATTGAGGGCGTGTCCTTTGCCCGATTTTAACCATTTTTAATATCAAACTGCCTGCAAGAACTTTCAATGATACTGGCAAATTTAAGCTTGATATCTTAAATTTTACAACCAGGAGAATGTTTACAACAGGCAGACACACAAACGAATAGATGGACAAACGGACAGACGCACCGACATATCTAAATCAATACAGAATTTGTTACTGCTCAAAGCTTTCTATCTAGGCGTTACAAGCATAATGACAAAGTGAATATACCACCAACCTTTGGGTGTTGTGTTAACAAAAAAAAAAAAAAAAAAAAAAAAAGAAAAAAAGTTAATTACTGTACATTATTTATGGGAGACGAAAATTTGCAGAAAAGTGAAATATTGCCAGTTTAACAATTGTTATTGTTGTTCATATTTTTCCTGAGACTTCTTATCTATTCCCAACATTTATAATATATTGATTGATTGATTTCATTACATTACATAAATATTTTATTATAATGACATTTATAAAGTAAAGGCCAAACAAAAGTCTTTTATAAAACAAAAGTTTTTTTATAAAACAAAATCTAAGCCAACAAATGATAAAAATGTCTACGTTATTTTTTATAACTAAATAGTAACAGCATTTTTTAAAATAAAGAATTTACATTTGCAAATTTCTGAATGAAGAAAGAGTTAGATTTTGATTAGTCCAAAAATTATACCATAAAGTAACTTAATTAATAAGCGAATAATCAAATTTGTAAGGCATTTACATTTTGTTATCAAATTAAGAAAAAATTTACATTATCCTAAATCGATATCGATTAGCCTTGAAACGAGTTATAGGGCTAACTAAGACACAAATTTGAAAATTTATTTGAAATATTTAGTTAATATGAAAATTAATTATCGCATATCGATATTCATTAGAATATCGATATATTTTGTTTTTTATTTTAAATTAAGTAACGTAATTTATAATAATTGAATTTTCTTCTCACAAAATGATTTATTTAAATTTCATAATTTTTTTTTTTTAATTTTTTTATTTGGAAATTTTCATGTAACAAAATCATTTTTGTCAGTCATTGATCTTAATTTAATTTTTCAAGAAGCATTTCATTTAATTAATTATCAGTTAAATTCAAGGCGAATCGAATATCGCAATCGACAATCGACAATCGACAATCGACAATCGGTGTAAATTATTCTTCTTCATTTATTGATTTTCGATGCAAAAAAATGATGCATCGAAATTTGTTATAATTTTAACTTGATTTTCAAAATTAATTTTATTTTCAAAATTAATTATAAAATTGTCTATGTGTATGATGGTTAAGTGCATGGGCATGAGCATGGGCATGAGCATGTACTTGGATGAGAATATTTTCAAATTTTAATAAAATCATCAAATAATTGCAAAAATTGCTCATTACTTTTGCTTTTTTCTTAATTTCATTGTTCTTGTTATTGTTATTGTTAATGTTACTGTTTTTAGTTTTTAGTTTTTTTTTTTTTTCTTTTTTTTTTGTTACTTCTTTAGTTTGCTCACATCTGGTGAGCGTGGGCCTTATTTTCCATTTCACTTTTCCATTTCACTTTTAAAAAGTGGTACCAACTTATTACGCATTCTATCTCTTTCTATCTATAATTCTCTCATTACATTATATTCTAATTATTAAATTCAAAAAAAAAAAAAAAAAAACAAATATGAAAGAAAGTCATAGAAAAATAGCTAGAGATTGAGATATGATGATAATAAAAAGAGATGGAGAATATTGAATTTTATTTTTATAAAAATATATCATTTGATATAAAATTTTTGTAGAAAAAAAAAATTAAGGAAAATTTTATGTAATTTTTCTTTAATTATATTAATTTTTTTAATTTTTTTTTTAAATGTTTTAATGAAATTATTTAATGAATTTTTTAATTAAATTTTTTAATTAAACTTATTCTTTATATAAATTTATAAACTTAATTTAAAAAAATTATGTTTATAAATTTTTTTTAGATATATTTGCAATAATTTTTCTTTTTATTTTAAATTAAATAACGTAATTTATAATAATTAAATTTTCTTCTCTCAAATTTTTTTTTATTGGAAATTTTTATGTAACAAAATAATTTGTATCAGCCATTGATCTTAGTTTAATTTTTCAAGGGGCATTAAATTAATTATTAAATTATTATTAAATTAATTATCAATTAAATTCAAGGGGAATCGTAACCGTATGGAGTTTTCGAGTTCAAGAAAAAGAAAAAAAGGAAAAAAAATGGAAAACAGTAAAATGTTATGGCTAAATAAATTAAAAAAAAAAAAAAAAAGCAAATTATCATGGACCAACTTAGTCCCCTTAGTTTCAATTTGAGAACGCATCAAATTATAGTAAATTATATTTTATCTAAAAATCACTTCGAGAATAATATTTTCATAGCAAAAGTCTTATAAAAACAAGTTTCATTAACATTTGTTAACTAATTTTTAAGTTTCAAGCGAAAAATTTAGGCAAATTCTTAGAGAAATTAATTAATTGCCATGGCTATTATTTAATACTCTTGCTATCTCTTTCTTTATCTTTCTCTCTCTCTCTTTCTTTCTTTTTTTTTTTTTCTCTTCAATAACTGTTCTTTTTTTTTTTTTCAAGAAAGAATAAGAAGAGAGATAGAATTAAAAGGCCTTGATGTGAGACGAATCGTTTTGCTTGCAAATTTGCCTACTTTTGTTTTCTGGCATTTTGTAATTTTTATACCAATAATTTCTCTATCTATATATAATTTTTTTTTTGTTATTTTATTGTTATTGTTATTGTTATTGTTATTGTTATTGTTATTGTTATTGTTATTGTTATTGTATATTGTTATATTGTTATTGTTATTGTTATTGTTATTGTTATTGTTATTGTTATTGTTATTGTTATTGTTATTGTTATTGTTATTGTTATTTTATTGTTATTGTTATTGTTATTGTTATTGTTTTATTGTTATTGTTATTGTTATTGTTATTGTTATTGTTATGTTATTGTTATTGTTATTGTTATTTGTTAGTATGTTATTGTTATTGTTATTGTTATTGTTATTGTTATTGTTATTGTTATTGTTATTGTTATTGTATTGTTATTGTTATTGTTATTGTTATTGTTATTGTATGTATTGTTATTGTTATTGTTATTGTTATTGTTATTGTTATTGTTATTGTTTGTTATTGTTATTGTTATTGTTATTGTTATTGTTATTGTTATTGTTATTGTTATTGTTATTGTTATTGTTATTGTTATTGTTATTGTTATTGTATGTTATTGTTATTGTTATTGTTATTGTTATTGTTATTGTTATTGTTATTGTTATTGTTATTGTTATTGTTATTGTTATTGTTATTGTTAATTGTTATTGTTATTTATTGTTATTGTTATTGTTATTGTTATTGTTATTGTTATTGTTATTGTTATTTGTTATTGTTATTGTTATTGTTATTGTTATTGTGTATGTTTGTTATTGTTATTGTTATTGTTATTGTTATTGTATTGTTATTGTTTTATTGTTATTGTTATTGTTTATTGTTATTGTTATGTTATTGTTATTGTTATTGTTATTGTATTGTTATTGTTATTGTTATTGTTATTGTTATTGTTATTGTTATTGTTATTGTTATTGTTATTGTTATTGTTATTTGTATTTATTTATATGGAATAATGTGTTCAGGTAAAAGAAACGTTTTATTTTTATTCCCTCAACTTTCATTTATTTTAATTTCATTAGTTGAACATTTTTTTGAAGTGATATGCATAAATTTCTTTTTTTGGTTTTTTTTTTAAGTTCAGCAAGAGATTTAACATTACGTGTTTTAGAGTTTTTAGTTTTATTGTCAGTATTATTACAATATTATTTATTTTTAGATTTTTACTTTACTTTACTTCCCTTTGCATTTATCCTCTTTTCTTTTTTTTTGGGAATTTCTTCTAGTTGATTTTACTTTATGTTTTTTAAGGGCCAACTTAACTTTAGATCGTATTTCTGAAACGTACATTTCCTTTTTGGTATTCAGTGTGTTTGTAAAATGTCAACATGTATTACATATTTCCTTTTTACTTTGACTTAACTTCCTTAGCACATTTTTTCTTTTTCTATTATTCATATACCATGCCGTGTTGGGAAACTTGTTGGGAATGGAGCATAAAAAATTATGGCCTACTGCTTAAGCTACTATTTTTTTAAATAATTAAAAAGGTGGCGTGGTAGGAAACGATCCCCAACTTACTCTTTTCAATTATTAAGTCCTTTTACTTCTTATCAATCATATTAAATTTTATATATAATTTATTTTTACTTGATCAATGGATTCAAGAAAGTCTTTCTCTCCATGGGCCTCTAAGAATTTACTTACATTTAGATATGTAAGTTTCTCAATAGTTCTATAAGATCATAAAATCCAAGGCTTTCCTTCTCTGCCTCTCTTTCTCTCTCTCTTTCTCTTTTAATCTTTCTATTTGTCTCTGTTACACTTTTGTGGCCTTTGTAGGAATTGTTGAACTCCTTAAATTCACAAATTTCTATTAGAAAGCTCGTAAAATGTTTGAAAAATTATTAGAGAGATCCAAAGACCCCGCTCTTCAAAAAAAAGAACAAACTAAAATATTTAAGAATATTGTCATTAAAATCTCAATATAATTAAGTTGTCTTTAGATCCCAGCTAAATTTTCTATTTCTCGTTTATACTCTCGCCTCTTTATACTTTGTCCTTCGTGTTCCTTATAGCTCTAATAAGTTCGTTTTAAAGAAGCAGAAAATAAAAACAAAAAAAAAGTTATTTATAACGTATGAAAATTTCATGAATTTTACAAAGCGATTGGCAATACCTTCCCAAAGACATTATCAAAGAAAAAAATTTTCTAAATAAAAAAAAAAAAAATTAATCTAAAAAAAAAATGGAAAATTTTCTAAAAATAATAAAGTTGCATTCTCATGTAAACAATGCCATTCAAACAATGTCATTTCAGTGTAAGGTGAATTTTTGTAAAATAAAATAAAAAATAAGAATAATACCGAAAAAAAAAATAAGAAAAAGGGAAAAAGAAAAAACCTAAAAGAAAATTAAAAATAAAAAATTAATTGAAATAAAAATAAGAAGGTGAAAAAAAAAGCAGCACGTAACAGAAGTAAATGTAATGATTAAGAAAATATTGCAAAAAATTGTAAAAATATTAAAATTACAAATAATTTATAAATATTTATATTTATTTACAAATAAAATTTATGGGCATAAGTTAATTCTTTCTATATATTTAAATGAAAATTGCTATATACATTTTGTATTTCAATATAAAAAATTTATGTACCAAGTTTAATTCAGATCGATCCATTTTTACAAGTACTTACCGTATAACGCCCTTTACAAAGCAGCCTCAATTTATGGAATATAATTACATTTTTCCATATATTTGTATGACATTTGATATGTATCTATGGTCCACATCGATCAACTTTTACAATTTTTCTACTTAATTAATTTGTACTACATTTATTTGACATTGACATTTGACACAAAAATATTTGGCGTTGTATTTAAGACATTACTCCATGAAACTATAAAATTTTTATTTGTTTTAATATCGCACACACTAAAACAATATTTCATCTCTTTGTAATAACTACATTGACAATTCCAATTACAATTACACTCAGTCTTTAAATAGATACACTCTTTATATGAGATATTACAATGCCTCATTTATAGTTGAAAAGTAAAATTGTAAAATTTGTAACTTAATGATAATTTTTACTAAACTTCAAAAAGTTCTCTACAAAAGTTCTACTTTTTTCATTGATTTGTTTTGTTTTACGCTTGTTGTTTGAATTCTTCTCTTTTTTTCTTTTTTTTTTTTTTTTGTTGTTTTTTGTTGTTCTCGATTCAAACTTTAAACCGCAAAGATTCTTCATTGCTGTTCAGATTATGCCATAATGTGTGTGTGTATGTGTGTGTGTGTGTGTGTGTGTGTGTATGCATTTGTATTCTCTTATCTTAAGCAACTAATTTACTAATTCTCACCTTTTTTCTCTATTTCGATTTCTGTTTACATTTCATACCTTTATCATTAACATTATCACTCTCATTATCTTGCTTATTAACATCATCATCATTTCTTACATGGCAAACTTACTCTCTAACTTTCTTGTTCTGATGATTGGTTGTTGTTTTTGTTTTTTGTTTTATTTTCTTTTACATTTTTTTTTAATATTTTTTTGCTTGATTTTTATTACTCTTTTATTGTATTTGTATTTTGTTTTGCTATTCTTTTTCAACAACACTAAGCGAAAAGTTTATATTAAGTTTTTTATGGCATTTTATAGATTGTTGTTGTATCCTTTATATTTATAAATGATTTGGTTCGTGTATTCTTTTACTGATTTTATTTTATTTTCATTTGATTTGCTTCATATTTTAATTGTAATGTTTGTTATTAGTCCCGTATTATTCCAATATTATGGGCATTTATTGTATTTTAAATTTAACATCATTTCATTTCATTTATATAAAATTTCTTAATGGCTTCTTCTGCTTATTCATCTCTTTAATTCACTGTCACACATATTTTTATTTCTTAAGATCAAGTAAAGGAACACAAAAATATTGATTTAAAAGATATTTGGGAAATATATGGCAAGAAATTTTTAGTTTCTCGGCCAGAAATGAAAAAGTGAAATGGAAATTTTTGAAAGAGGGAAATTGCACTTTAATAAATGAAGAAACCGGGAATTAAGAATTGAAAGAAAGCAACATGATTAAAAAAAGGTAACAAATAACAATTAAACAAATGAGAACATTTTCCTTAATAAATGCTTAACGACTTAATTTCATTAAAATTTCTCAGATGCTAGACAGATGGACAGACGGACAGACGGACAGACGGACAGACGTATGGATATTGAGTTGATCGAGTTTAATTAAGGATCCGTATAACGTGTTGCGCTTATCACCCGGTTTCTTCGCGGCCGCCGCCCCCACCCCCTACTCATCACTACCCCTCTCCTTCTATCACTCACTCTCTCTCTCTCTCTCTCTCTCTCTCTCTCTCTCTCTCTCTCTCTAATTCTTTCAATTTCCTCATTAGTTTTGTTTGCATTAGTTTTGTTTGCATCTGATTCCATCAGATAAGAAGTGATGGTGGGTGGTTAATAGAAAGAGGGAAGTTAAGGGTCTGTTTTCAATTCTAATAATGCTGCCAAAAAAA
This sequence comes from Melophagus ovinus, assembly GCA_023089585.1. Taxonomy (NCBI): domain Eukaryota; kingdom Metazoa; phylum Arthropoda; class Insecta; order Diptera; family Hippoboscidae; genus Melophagus; species Melophagus ovinus. The sequence goes on along the minus strand of JAKKIB010000176.1, from coordinate 8,377,555 downwards.
AATCTTATACTTTTTCTACTAATTTGATTTTTTGTTATTTAAATTATATTAAAAAAAAAAAAAAACGGAATTATTTCATAGTTTAACTTACTCTCTATCTATCTCTTTTTATATACCTTTCTCTCTATATCTTTCTCTCTCTATTGGCCACGTTGTAAGTGGTAATAAGAAAACTTTTACATTTTGCAGTTTTTGTTTGTCTTTATACTTTTATAAAGCACAATCAACCAACATCCAATGTCGTTAATCATTAATCTTATCAAAATGTCTTATAAATAAAATTCTAAATGTAAATCTCTTTTTCTCTATCATTTTCTCATTTCCATTTTTCTTATAAAATCTTTCACATTGAAGATGCTCTTCTAAGGTGTTTTCACTTTAGAAAAACGAAAAAGAAAAATAAAACCAAAAAATTTTTACGATACGATTCTCTCTCTCTCTCTCTCTCTATATATATATATCTATGTAAATTGCAAATGATAATAATAATGGACAGAGTCTATAAACTTAAAGTACTTATCGTAAATAAACCTTAACTGACTTTGATTCTAAAACGTATAAGAAATATTTGCCAAAAATTCAAATATAACTCAAGCTCAATTATTTAGCAAATTTTCTACAAAAAAAGTTTGAAAGAAAAAAAAAAAGAAGCATTTCGGGGGCAGTAATACCCAGAAGCATAGCGCTGTAATTTCAATTTAATGCAACAACAATAATAATAATAATAATAATAATAATAATAATAACAACAACAACAAGACTATTCTGAATCGATATTCATAGCAGAAGAATTTCGAATAATATTTTTCCTTTTTCAAAAGAAATAACTTTCTTCCCTGGATAGGACCATTTTTGATATTAACATATAGCTATGCATGGGAAAGCCAATAAAATATTGAAAATGATTTCCAGTTAAATATAAATATTTTTAAATATAGAAATATAGAAATATAGAAATATCAAATGCACATAATTTTGCTATGATTATGATCTAACAGCAGAACTTAGGGGCCTGGTATTAGATCTGGCAAGATCTGGCAAGATATATCTATTGCATTAGAATTTGATTTAAGAAAAATGTTTCAATCTAAATTAAATTTTATTCAGAGAAAGTTACTTCGGCTCGTATTGATCTAAACTGTTTTAGATTTAATATTTTCGATAACCAAAACAAGAAAACTGCATCAATCTAATCATATCTATCTTCTATACGTGGTACGATCTCTCTCTCTCTGTTATTAAAATTCTATTGCTGGAGAAATATTGAGATATCGCCTGCAAATTTTGATAGAAACATTACAAAATTATAAATAGCTTGAATTACTTAAATGACACGCCCACAATCATCAATTAGTTTTACGAAATGGAAAACTTGAAAAATGAAAATTCACCATAAACATTTATTTATTGATTAAGATGAAACATAAAATTCAGTTGCTTTTATTTCATAAATTTTTCATACATAAATTAATTTAATATTAATTAAGAAATTTTTATTTATTTATTTAACTTTATACATTTATTATATTTAATTTTTTTTTTCTTTTTTCGTTTTTTCTTTCGTTTTTTGCCTTTTAAATATTCTCTTTAAACGTATTATTTATATTCGCTTAAACAAAATGCAATATAAAATATAAATTATATAAAGAAAATAAATAAAATTTAAGTACATTAAATCACATTAAATTGATTTCTAGTGGGAGCAACTTTAAACCAATTTATTGAAAATTTATAGCATCATTTACAACAGCAATAATAACAAATACAAAAAAAAAAAACCCCCATAAAGAAATGAAAGCCGATTACTTATCATGGATCATTTAGACATAGTAGGGACACAACTTACTGCTTTATGTTGGCACTTTAAATTAAGTGTAAACTGAGTGTAAACTGAGCATAGAGAATTCATATAACGTAAGAAATGAACATTCAATGAAACCAGATAAGCAAGGTTATAAGAGAGAGAGAGAGAGTGAGAGAGAGATAGAGAGAGTGAGAGAGAGATAGAGAGAGATAGAGAGATAGAAAATCAAGTTAAAAAATTTTAAAAAAACAAAAACAAAAGCTGGTATACGAACTTTGCTCGCCCACTCTCTAAAGGCAAGTTTTAAAATCTCGTCAAGGCAAAAATTTACATAATGGAATCTATTTGGAGCAGCTTTTTATCCAAATAAAAATTTTAGATAGATATTTAGTATAAAACCATGCTCTTTTTATAGAATTTTCATACATAATAGATTCTAGAAATCTCTAAGCCGTATCAAAATTTTTTCAGTTACAACTTAAAATGAAACTTTAAGCCTCCAGCTATTTGTGTTTAAATTTTTATGTTAATGAATATTTACTTGGAATGTGCATTCATTTAATTTGCTTTAATCAATTGATATTAATAATTCCAGGATTCTGTTGTATCAGAATCTGAACTTTTGGCATTGACCTTTCGAAAAAAATATCATAAAAATGCAATATGCAATTTTCTGTTAGATCTTACAAAATTTCATTACACAGGTTTATTTATTTTTTTTTTTTTTTTTTTTAAATTAATCATATTTTTTACAAAATGTTACATATGTCCAAGAAAAAACTAATATGCCGTCATAAGAGATGGCAGTTACGTTGTAATAATATAATGAACTGGATGTGCATATGCGTCCTTTAAAATACGATTGCACATGAAAAATAAATAAATAAAAAAATAAGCAGCTATATAACCACACGTTTAACTTTAAACATATTTGCCTTTTCTGGGCCAGAATCGAAAATTTAGAATTATAATTAATTCGTTATTATGTTTGTAATTGCAAAATATTCCTAAACATTTTTAAATCACTCCAAATCATTTTGAAAGACTCTACTCTTGATTAGCCTTAAATTTTGAAACGATTTCGATTTATTTGTTGTTGTATTCCTTGTAAACAGTTGAGGTAAACATTCTTCTATTTGAAATTTGATAGAAACCTTCGAAATTCATGTAAATTAATTGAAATTGAAAATGATCTAAATCGTGCAAAAAAAGAGAATAATCTCAGTTTTTTTTTTTTATGCTTAAATTGGAAAATGAAAATAGATGGAATACTGAAATTTTTTTTACAAATAAAAAAATCTGTTATACTAATAACTTTATAGAAAAATCGTGTAAATTGTTCAAATCTTTTCAAAAACTAGAAAACTTTAAATTATTTATCTTAATCAAAAATTATCAATTAACCGTCTTCATGATGGATACACAAAATTTGTTGTTAGCCATATAAAATTTTCTTAGTTGGTGTTTTTTTTTTTTTGTTTTCTCCTAATTCACTGAAATCGAATTTATATCTTTATTTTTCATTGATTTCAAAATAAACAAAAAATGACTATAAAATACTTTATAGCATTTTGTTAATTTTGGAAAATTAACAAAATCAAGAAAAAAAAAATTGTATATATGGCACACGATCTAAAAGGATGAATCGATTTGATCTAAATTTTTTTAAAAAATTTTTAAAGTCTTTCAAAATAAAACGTTAGATGAGACACGATCTGGCCCATTTCGCTTTTAAATCACTTACTACTATGTCGATCTAAACAAAAAGTTTTTGTACAAATTCCTGAAATCTTTCATTATAAAACATTAGATGAGATACAATCTGGTCCATTTTGCTCTTAAATTATAAAATATGGTCATAAGTCACTTACTCCAATGTCGATCTGATCTAAATTTTTTATATATGAATAAATTCTGCTTTCAGATTGAGATGTACGGCCCAAAACCTCTTTAAGTTTTCGATGCCATTTTTAATAAAAAATTTTAATATTTTCAAATTTTGAAATTTTGATATCTATTACGCCAAAGTCTTTCTCTTTTAAAAATTTTAGCCAACACTTTTTCCATTTAAGCCAAATTTGTGGCCTAGCTTAATCTACATGTAATTTATAAATTATCGATACCATAAATATTTTAATTAATTTTTCATGGTATTAAATTAGTTTCCCGTATCAAGCCATGATTATTTTATACAAAAATATTACCATGGATTCAGGCTTTATTCAAGCATGATGAAATCACATGATGCTGAAAGAAAAATATTTTTTTAAAAAGTCATCAAATCTAAATTTTTCGAAGAGAATATTTTCAGTACAATCAATCATTTTATTTATAATTCTCCAAAAGTATTGTAAAATTTTTACAAGACTTTTTAAGTTATAAAACTTTCGCTCATTGAAGATCAATGTAAGTTCAAGACAATACCTTTTTGATTTATTAAAATTAAAGTCATTGTTTTCAAAAGATTATTTTAAATATGGCATAAAACGAATTTATTGATTTAAAGCAAAATTTTATTAAATATTATTAAGTACTGAGGAATTAAACAGTAATGCTTTCAATGTAATGGCAAGACATGTTTTCATATTCTTAAAGTTTTCATATTCTTAAAAAAAAATTATTTTTAAATTATTATAAATTAATGTTAATTGTAATGCTTATAATATGGGATCATTTAACAATGGCAGCCGTAGTATGATGGACCTTTTATTGTACTTTAAATATTTACCAGATATTTTTACCTTTAGACTTTTCAATTTCAAATATATATATATATATATATATATATATATATATATATATATATATATATATATATTATATTGGGCTGATAAAACGTATTGAACAAGCCTGCCAATAATAATTTTCAATAAAATGATTATTTACAATTTTATTCATTTTTATATGCCTGGATAATAATTTTCATTCAAATTTTTTCTTATATCTATGGGTTTTTTTTTCTTTTTCTTTTTTTTATTTACCTTTTTGATTCTTATCCTTTTTCATTCTCAGTCCATTTTCATAGCATGCATTCTTATTATGTTTTACACTCAAACCATTAACAATAAATGAAATAAATATTCTCAATCAAGTGTAAATAAGATTTTGTGGTTCCCGCATATAATTATTTATGATATAAATTTTATATATATAAATATATTTCAAAAAAAAAAAAAAAACAAAAAAGAACCACAAGCAATAAAGAAATATCAAAAAAGAAAAAAAAAACTTATAATTGGATGAAATAAGTAGAACAGTAAAAGAGTTAAAACTTTAAAGGATATTTTTTTTTTCAATTTTAAGCATTCAATAAATTTCACGCTCATATCAAGGTACAGATGTGAAAATGTCACAGGTAAAAAAGAGCAATACCAAAAACAAAAGAAAAAGGGAAAAATCAGACTCCACATCTCGCACTTCAAAAGTCTTAATCCCATAAAAAAAAAAAAGAAAAAAAGAAAAATTAACAAAACAGAAAAGTAAAAAAATTAAAAGAACTAAAAAAACAAGAGAAATTTAAATAGAGCAAAATTTATGTAAGCAAATAATTTTCAATAAAATATTATTAATTGACAATTAAGAATTTTTTTTAATATAATTTTGTTAATAAATATTTTACATTTTATAAAAAAAATAATTTCATGTAAAAAATGATTTTTTAAAAAATTTACTTTGTTCAGTAAAAGTTTTTTTACAATTTTGATTATTCTTTTTTTATCAAATGATGAGATTTTTAAGCGAAGCATGTTATGAAAAAAAATTTCTTTAAAATCTTCAATTTTTTTTTTTTTTAAATTGTCTATCCGTAAGTCCATTTGTTTGCTGGAATTTTCATTTGCAATTTGCTCGATCAAATATTTGGCCATTATTTTTAAAGATTATTTTAATAAAATTTCATAATTATTTATGTTTATATTATGGAGAATTTTTATTGATTCGATATAAGCATGTCCATACGTCTGTCCATTTGTCTATCGGTCCGTCTATCAATTGTTTCTCCATGTAAATTTGTCAGAGTGTAATTTTACGGCGATTCGCATGAAATTTTTTATGATTTAGCTTGAACGATGTTCAGGAAATAATTTTAATTAAGGTCAGTTTAAAAAAAAATGTCTAATTTTCGTTAATACTTTGTAAAAATAAAGTTTTGGGTATTTAATATTTAAAAAACTATAACTTTCTTTTTTTTTTTTTTTTTTTTTTGAAATAAATTTATATTAATTAATTTTGCAAATAGTTACATTAGATTCAAACTGAGAAACAATGAAAACTCACAAAAAAAAATTTTTCTATAACTTATTTATTGTATAATTAATATTTGGCTTAAAACTTTAGCAAAATTTCATTAGTTTATTGAAAATAAATTTGATCTAAACATGAAATAGAGAAATGTAAGTTATATGAAATTACAATGCCAATAATAATAAAATCAATTTGTGCAAAAAAAAAAAAAAATTTATGATATACATCATTAAAATTTTAAAATTTTATACATTCATTTACTTATTTATTTATTTATTTATTTATTTACATTTTATTTTGATGTGTACAATTGTAACTTATGAATAGTTAGTTTTAATAAAGATTTATAGATTTGCCTGTCAAATGACTAACAAAATTTTATATTTTTATTTTATATACAGAAATATCATAAATTCTTAGGATCATTTAAAATAGATTGTTTAATAAATTCATAGATGACAAATTTCACTTAACGTAACCAGATTTCAAATTCAAAAATCCAAAATCTTACAAGGAATGATAATTTCTGTATCAATCTATTTGAATTCATGTTTATTTTACTCAGTTAGTATAAATAATTTTCATTTAAGAAAAATACTTACATCGGTTACAATTTTAGACAAAACACATTTTTGTTTGAAAAATAATTTAGAAACTGCTTCAAATCGTTTACAGGACATGTCGACCATTAAACTTAATTAAACTCGCCTTAACTAAACCCGTTAGTTATTTTTTATAAAAGAAAAAAATAAAAAAAGAAAATAAATTCTTAATTTCTAAAATTGCAAAAACTTAAAGTTTGATATTTTTTAATTTTGTACATTTTTGCGATTCTGAAATAAATTGATCTAAATATATAGCAAATTACAATTAATCAAATCAATTTTAATTTAATTTTTTTTAAATTTTTTTTAAATTTTTTAATTATTTTTTAATTTTTTTTCGTTAGTTATTTTTTGTAATTGTTCTTCTTAATTTTTTTTTAAATTTTTTAAATTTTTTTTTAATTTTTTTAATTTCTTTTTCGTTAGTTATTTTTTGTAATTGTTTTTCTTAATTTTTTTTTTAATTTTTTTTAAATTTTTTAAATTTTTTTAAATTTTTTAAATTTCTTTTTCGTTAATTATTTTTTGTAAATATTTTTCTTAATTTTTTTTAAATTTTTTTTAATTTTTTTAAAAGTTTTTTTAATTTTTTTTTAATTTTTTTAGTTTTTTCTCTAATTTTTTTTAGTTTATTTTAATTTTTTTTAATTTTTTTAAAATTTTTTTTCGTTAATTAAATTTTGTAATTTTTTTTCTTAATTTTTTTTTTGTAATTTTTTTCTTAATTTTTCGCTCTTTTGGGCATTCAAAGTCAACTAAATACAATTTTCTATGTTTTTTTTCTTTTTTCTTTAGATTCCTAAACATTTTAAAATATTTTTATATATTCATACCAAGAACTTATTAAACCATTTAATTTACATTTACATGATACATGTATTTTATAAATTTTTTCGCGTTAATTTGAAATGTTATGTGCATTTGTTTATAATACGATTGCGGTAATGAAGAATTAAGTTTGATTTATTGTTAAATAACATTTTCCCCAAATATTTATCTAAAAATTATAACACAAACACGTAATGACAATTTTCAACAACATCACCACAATAAACGCACACGTCCATATAAAATGACCATTTTGCTAAAGCAGAAAAGAAAAAAAAAAAAATTATCAACTAAAGTAACCGACTCTCAAATTTATTAAAACATTTTTTGCTGAATGTATGAAGAAAATCAACTAAATGAATGTCAAAATCAAATCAAATGAAAAATTTTGAATTTTCAAAGGATTAGAAAAATATATTATATGGAAAAAGTTTGCAAAATATTGATTAAATTTTCTACACATGTTTAGCACATCATGAGCCAACTATTTACTGAATTTGGTAGAAAAAAAAAAAAAAAAGAAGCCTCGGCGATTAAGTAAATTCTTGCCTTATAAAGTCATTTTTCCGAAGTACTCATACTTTTATGCTTTTCATAGAATACATTGAATGCGATTTGTAGTTTGTTCAAGGACAGACATTACAAGCGGAAAGACCTATAAGGATAATAAAAAATATATCTAACTAAAGTCCCTTCGCACAAATTTAGAATACCAAGCAACAAAAAAGGTGTAAGCATTTAAAACATATAAGGAAAAAAAAAAAAGGTGTGGAAGGGGGGGATGGTGGTGGTAAGAAAACCATGTTAGTCACTATACCAAATGATTAAGTGAATAAATTGTTGAGCGAGTGACTAAGCGGATAAGGGATTTATTGTCTGTGAGTGAATGATAAACTGGAAAATGGACAAAATGCAATGCAATGTTATATGACAGGTAAAGGGTAAAGGGATAGATGATGGTTGACGATTGTTGTGGAGTATACTTTTTCAATCATATAGAAAATAGGTTAATGAGTAAATAAATCTAGAAGAGTAATAGAAAATGCCAAATGAAAATGGTATTTAGAATTACAAATTTAAAAAAAAATAAAAAAAAATTTTTTTTTTTTGATATTTTTAATTACGTTCTCATGTATGCGCATACAAACTAATATACACACACACACATACACACACACACACACACACATATATATATATATATATATATATATATATATATATATTATATAGATTGAGTATATGAAATGTATGGTCCTTGTTAAATGCGTAAAATTAAATATTTGGTAAAATGTGTAAAACAAAAAGAAGATTAAAAGCTTTTTATATATAATCAAAATAATAGAAAGCAGTTACAATCCAAATTATCAATAATACTTAGAATTATTGATGCCAACAAAAATTTATATATGCCTTTATAAATGTAAATAAAATTAATGATTATTGTTCTTTTTGTTTAGTTCCTTTTGTCTTTTGGTCTGGATATTTATTTATTTATCTAGCACACGGATTATTAATTATCATTTAAATTTATATAAATTATATAAATGTTAAAGCATTATTACAAAAATAATGGTAAATGCATAAACAACAACAAGAATATACATTTAATTTAACTCATTTAGCAATTCATATAAAATATCTCGCATTATTATGATCAAATATTAACGGGAATATTATTCATTCTATTCATTCATTCATTCAAAAAAAAAAAAAAAACAAAACAAAAAAAAACAAAAAATTAAAAAAGAAGAAGAAGAAACAAAGAAACAGAAACTCAAATAATATTTAAGATTGATCTGCATTTGACATTTATCAAATAAATATAAACGATAAAGCAAAATTTATGAATAATATCAAAAAAATTATAAAACAATTACAAAATTTTCTGTTTTTTTTTTTTTGAATTTTTTTTTATTTTTGTATATTCTAACATCACTTTGAGATAGAGCCAATTTTTTTGGTTTTTTTAAATCAATCATCTCAAAACTCACTTTATCAATTATTTGAATTTTTTGTCCGTACGTCCGTACGTCCGTCTTTTTATTGAGTTACAAATCAACATTTTTTTTTTGTTTTTTTTTTTTGTTTTTCTAAAAAATTTTTTTTTCAAATATTTTTATAAAAATATATTTTATTTCATAAATAAATAAATTGATTCAAAATAATTTCAAAGTTTTCAAATAACTAAATGTCAATTTTTCCTACTAACAAGCTTATACGAACAACAAATTTATATAGAAATGAATTCATAGTTAATTATTTATGAAAAAATTTATATTTATATGTTAATAATCTGTAATATTTTTTATTAATAATATTGAAAATTGTTTAAAGAAAATTTGTGTAGACCTTTAACTTTTGGCTGATGATTAAAAGATTTTTATAAAAATTTACCAACAAAGTGCATTGCAAAAAAAAAAAAAAGAATATAATCATTCAAAAATAAATTACACATAGAGAAAGAGAGAGAGAAAGAGAAAGAGAGAGAAAGACAAAAATAATAGTTATAAATAAAAAAAAAAGCAAAAAACAAATAACTTATAAATATTTTATGAATAAATGAAAACAAGAAAATGCAAAAAACAAAAAAACAAAAAAAACAAAAAAAAAACAAAACAAAACCCCAGACCCAGAACTAATATTTAAAGTCAGGGAATTGAAAGCTGTTAAACTTGTTTTTGCTAACGTATGCCACAATATTGTAATATAACTGTACTGCACACGAAAAAAAAAAAGGCAAAATAAATTGAAGAAAAAAAAAAGTATATACGTTATAGTCGCTCGTAGCCGGCCTTTAAATACCCTACCATAGATCATATTTTTATATGGAAATATCTAGAAAAAAAAAAATTTTATATGAGACATGAGCGTAATAATCGTCTAATTTTAACGAAAATTATTTCGGCATGTCAAACTTTATTGAAATGGCTGGCAAATTGGGCTCTGAACTTTTAATAATAAATTTAGATGGTTAGATATTAGATAGACAGGGCCAGAGGACAGACAGTAGGACAGAGGTGATGATGCTCAACTACTTTTGAATGTTACATACATTAAGACAAATTTAAAATATCCTGTACCGCACAAGTAACTACATTCTGCTAAAAATTTAAATATTCTACGCCAAACACTAGAAAAAAATTATCAATAAATCACGGTTATGTAAATCGATAGAACAATAAAATTTCGAATCTCTAATGTTTGGGTTCTTTTGGCAAAAGGACGCAGACATTTGTCTAAAACAAAAAGAAAACAAAAAAAAACAAAAAAGAACAAAAATTTTAGCATTTCAAGTATTTTTTTTTTTAGTCTTTTTCAAATTTTTCCATTTAAAAAGTTTGATGTTGCCAAAATAAGTCAAAATAGATAGATCTATCTAAGAAATATTTACCTTGACTTATCTTAACTCATCATCATCATGCTTCTTCTTTCAAATTAACCAGTAAAAAAAAAAAATGCTTCAGAGGCAACACAAAAAAACGACATAGGCAAATGCCATTTGGACTTGTAAGCGACTATTTCAAAATGTTCTATTACATGCTGGTTTCTTCATTACAAATTTTATAGGGGCTTCATGAAAATAAATAAAAATAATAAAAAACAAAAAAAAGAAAACGCATCAAAAAAAATCGCGCTAAAAATAAAAATTTATATATTGAAAATTTGGGCAATTAGAAAGAATGAATTAAAACTTTCAAAATTTGACATTGATTAATCAGCGATAAAGAGTGAAAAAGTGGCAGCAATTCATAATCGACAATATCTATTAAAATTTGCAAAAATAACAAAATGCAACAACAACAACAACAACAACAACAACAACAAACAACAGCAACAACAACAGTATTACATTTGTAAAATATGAAACGCTAAATAGTTTGACATTTTAACCTTTAAATTGAAAAAAAATTCAATTCATGTTAATTCATTAGACAACTAAACAATACGATGCTAAGGCATCAGCCTTAGCATCGTAACGAAAGCAAATAATTAAATAAAAATTAAATAATTACAATTCTTCTTCTCGATGTATATGAATTTTTCAATTTTTTGTAATAATTTTTTTTTTTTTTGTTTGATTAACAATAACCCGATCAATTTGATTAAGGGAAATAAAGTTATTGGAAAAAAAATTTCATTTTTTCATTGAAGACGGATAATATATTTAATATAAATTGGCAAAACATTCTCTTCAACTCATTATACAGTTGTTTTTACATTTAATTTTTAAGATAAAACAGCAAACGAAACAGAATGAGAATGAAAGAGCTTGGTCGTGAGTAATCGCGATAGCTTAAGAAAAATAGAAAGAGTAACCGTGAAAGAGTAAAAAATTTTTAAGAGTATAAATAATATTTTATATATGATATAAAATATTTCTAGAGCAACCGGCTAAATGGATCTTTCAGACTAAGTGGTCTAAAAATTCCAATTAACTATAAAATTTCTCAAAAAATTTTATCTTCGAAAAAAAAACAAACATAAGAAATACTTTTTAAGATATTTTAATTTGCTAAAGCTATTGTTCCTTGTTTAAAAGCTATTTTGTGGGCGTGCCCTTTTCTAAATATATCTTTTCAGTTGGCTAGAGATAATAAACAACATTTTTTACAATAACATTTCATCATTTTATTTTCCAATCAGAGCTTATTATACAGACAAAAGACAGAGAGCTAGACAGAAAAAAGGACAGACCGACAGACAAAAAAGGAAATACTTTCAATTAAAATAAATTTTTCTTATTGAACAAATTTAATATACAGAAAATATGATGTTACATAATAATGTGATAATTTATATAAACATATTTAAATTGTTATTTCAACGAAAAGAGAATTCAAAAAAGAGAATTTTTAAGCAACAAAAGAGTTATCCGTAAATAAGCAAATTTATGTTTTTGATCGCGTTTTTCAATTTTTTTTTTATTTTTTTTTTTATTACTATTATTATTTTGTTTTTTTTTTTCATTTTTCTTTTTTATAACTGTTTAAAGAACGTACAGTGTAAAGGCAAAAAAAAAAACCAAGAAAAAAAAAATCTTCTAAAATATTAACGCGTTTAAGTGTGTGCTGGGTTGATAGTTAGTTGTTTATTGAACGATCATTAAGAAAGTATTAAAGTAAATTTCTTTACGCTTTATAATTTTATTTAAATTTATTTTTATTAATACAAATAGTCCCCTTTGGATATTGATTTTTTTTAAATTAATTTCATCTTTTTTTATGTTTTTTCGATTTTATACGATATGATATTGTGCGATTTTATAAAAGTCAACAAAAAATATAAAAATCGTAAATGATTTTTTGGTGAAATTGTGGTGATTAAAAGTAAATTAATTTTGATAGAACAACAACAAACAAAATATAAAAAATAAATAAAATAAATAAATTTTTAATACCATCATCCAGATCAGTATTCAAAAAGTTAATAGAGCAAGCAGAAAATAGGCGATCACTTTAGTGAAGGCGTAGGGAAAAGAAAAAAAAATGGACGCCATAGATAATTTAAGGGCCTATTTTGGTTTAAGTTTCATATGAAAAATTATACTTTCAATGCTTTAACATTAAGGAAGTTTAAGGTTTAGTTATTAATTTCCAAAATACCTTCACTTAAGTAATTTCATAATTTTTTTAAACAAAGAAAAAAAAATTAGGGGCCATAAAAAAAGTGGCTATAAAAAATTTAAACCAAATCGCCTGAATTTTTTCAATAAAAAAATCTCTTAAAACTTTCCATTTGTATTATGAAGAAATTGTAAAATAAATGATGACGTTTGTAGGGTGCATGATGTAAGTTATAATAACTAATAATAAGTGAGAAAACTTAGAACAAAGAAGAAGGAAAGAAAAAACGCCAAGAAATTCCCTTAATCAGCAAAATGTTCAATTGTAATAAAAATATACCAAAAAAAAAAAAATAAATAAAAAAATAAGTAAATAAATTAAAAAAAATAAATAAAAAGATAAAGAAAATAAACAAAAATATTATGATAATTTTTATGATAAAAAATGATAACAATGATTATTTTACTTAAAATTATTAAATAAAATTAAATAAACAACATAAAATTACTTAATAATATAAATTGAATTGAATGGAATTGAAATGGAATTGAAATGGTAGAAATCTTAGATAAAATGAACTCGATATCTGTTGATATTTAAATTATTGTAATGATAATAATAAAAAATAATTATAAAATTAAATAGAAATAAAATACAACCTCACTTTAGAACGATTTCCTTCTTCCGTTGTCTCTATGCAACCACAATTACACTTCTTACTCTTTGGTTAATAATTAGCACAATGAACAATGTTCATGGTAATTCCCACAATAATACACCACGAATAATAATAAAACAGGCAACACAAAAAAAAAAACAAAAAAACAAATGTAATGATTATAAGAAAAAAAATTTAAAAAAATAAAAATAAAAATAAAAAATTTTTTACAAATGAAATTTTGGGCTGAAGGCAAATCTGGTATAACCCTCAGCAATTAACAAGGGCTTACAATTTTTTCTAAGGTTACATAAATAAGCTAAACATTCTAAAAAATTTAATTAGTGAATGGACCGTATAAAACTTTTTTTTTATGTGTCTATCTAGCTTAATCAAGGCCCAATCAAATGAATGGCAAAGTAAAATTAAGAAAATTTTTTCAGTAGGCTTCAGCATTTTAAATTATTCTTAAAGAATTAAACGCAAAATTTTAATTTTAATTTTAATTTTAATTTAAGAGGATGCAGTCAACTTTATTTGCATTTATATTAATAATTTTTATAAAATAATTATAAAATGTAAGTGTGGCAAAATTTAAGTGATCTAATCAAATAATTTTATTCATTTTTTAAAGCTCAATTTAGACGAGTTGATTTTCAAATAATAAAAGCATTAATTTTAACATTGAAATTATATTAAATTTTATATTTTTTGCATTTTTTTTTGTAAGGCAACAAAGCAGAGAGACAGACAGACAGACAGACATATAGACAGACAAGCAGACAGACAGACAGGCAGACAGACAGACAGTCAGACAGTCAGACAGACAATTAGACATCTATGATTACAGCTGCTTAAAATTTTTAACAAATTATGAAATTTTTATTTTTATTTTTTTTTTGTTTTTTTTTTTTTTTTGAACGTTGCAAACGTTTTGACAAAGTGTGCATATTGTGCAGCAATAACATTAAGCTGGCTGGTAAAACAGATATTTTAATCAGTAATATAAACAATTATATAAGTATTATTACAATAATACGGCAACAACAACAACAACAACAACAACAACAACAACAACAACAACAACAACAACAAAAGAAGAAGAAGAAGAAGAAGAAGAAGAAGAAGAAGAAGAAGCAAGAAACAATATTAAATATCAACAACTGCAGCAGCAGCAGCAGCAACAGCAACAGCCATAAGAATAAAATAACAAGCACAATATTAATAACAACACTAACAACAACAACAATAATAATAATAATAATAATAATAATAATAATAATAATAATAATAGCAACAATAGCAACAACAATGAATTCAATACAAGAATCAAGCGATAGCAATTTTTTAACGAATTTAGATAACGATGAGTGCAGTGACATGGATATACCGTTATTAAATCATTATCAGCAACATCATTATAATCATAGAAATATAATGGATCATAATAATGATATATATTGTAACCGCAATAACAGTAGCAATAGTTTCAACAACAATAACAACAACAACAACAGCAGCAGGAATAGCAAAAGTAACAGCAACAGCAACAACAATTATAATAATGTTGATGATAACAACAACAACAACAACAACAACAACAAAAACAACAAAAACAATACTAACAATAATAATAATAATAAACATCAAGGGATAAGCGATAACAATAATAAAGCAAGTACAATAAAAATAATCATAGAAACTAATAAAGAAACAAAAAAAAAGCAAAAAAAAACAAACAAATAAAAATTGTCTAACCAAATTAAGTCATCTATTAAATTCATTAAACCCTATGACTCGATCAAAAAAATGATTACGAAACTTCATACAATAAAGAAAAAGAAAAAAAAAGAAAGCAAGAAAAAAAAGAAAGAAAATAATTGAAAATTAAAAATTTGTGACATTTATGAAGAAGAAACAAAAAGCTTCTCTTAAAAAAAGAAAACTTCTCTTCTGAGAGTAAAATTTTGCATGCATTTTGTATGAAGAGTTTTAAGAAAAACTAAATATTGAATGTTTAATTGGAAAATTTTCATAATTTCCAATCCTTCTCATTCACAAACTGCCATTTGATCTGAACAATTTATTATTAATTTAATTCCTTTTTATTTTAGAAAATGGAAAATTTTGAACTTTGTTTTTTTTTTTTTGAAAAATTTCCATTTGTGGTCGCTTATAAATTTTTTCATTAGAATTTTTGGAAATTAAACCACCATAAATAAGGAAAACCTTTATATGAATATTTAACTAAAAAAATTGCATATAATTTAAGGCACTTCTTGAATGTTTCATATCTTAATCTTGATCTTAAACTTGATCTTAATCTTGATCATAATCTTGATTATAATTTGATCTAAGGCATAAAACCCTTTGAGAAATTTTTAAATAAGAACTTTATACGATTTTAATAGAATCTTAAAATTTTTATCATACTTATTAAGGAGTATGCTTTAACTCTTTTTTTTAAAAATTGGGCGTGACCTTCACTTATGCAACATGACGCCTTGAAAGTGTGCTCATTCCAATACTACTTTAGTCATGGCCTTTAATCAATTTATAATGCATGATTTCCTTTTTTCAAAATTCTACATTTTGATGGAAATAAAAATATTTACTATCAGAATAAAAGGAATGGAAAGCAAGAAAAAAAAAAAACCGAAATGAGCGCATTATGATTAAATTGTATTTCAGTTTCATTGTTTGCTCTCATTTTAAACGGCTTACTTTTTAAATGGTCTTATTAAAAATAAACAAAGAAAGAAAGAAACAAACGTGCCCAGAAAGAAACAAACGTGAATGAAAAAGGTTTATTTGTTGCGTTTTATATGAATGCAATGGATAAAATACATTTATCATAAATAGACAATTCGATTGTTCAATAAATATAAAATTTTCAATAAGAATCATTTAAATTGCATTTTAATAGAAATATTTTAAATAGACATCAAAAAAGTTTTATTGCTTATTTTGAACATTTAGTTTATGAGTTACGATTCAATTGCAGAGAAAGCGCAGTAATAAAAACTCTCTAAAATCGATTTAAAATCGATATAAAACAAGTAGAAGAAAAACAAATTCTTCTCAGAAATCTTTAACTTAATACTGAATGTAAAATTTTTTCATATTGATTTTTAAAATATATTTTTTTTTTGTTGTCCAAAGATTGTTAAGATAGAACTAACTTTTATTATAACGATGCATTTAGAATCACTTATTGTGTCGATTTAAGCTAATTGTCGATTGATCTAAACAATTTATTATTAATTTAATACTTTTTATTTTAGAAAATGATCAGCTCAAAGAAAATTTTGAATTTTGCGAAGAGGGAAATCTTATAGAAATATACAACTAATTAAATTTTGACCATTTTTTTTTTTTTGTATCTACGTCCGTCCAGGCTACCAATCACACCATCTATACATCTATCTCTCCTTCTGTCTACCTATTATTAAGTTACAGGTCAAAGAAAATTGGCTTTATCTTAGTTTTGACATTAGAAATTGGACAATTTTTTGAAACTCCTCCCATATAATTAACTTTCAAATAATTCAATAACTATACCACTTTTTAAATCGTTAACTGAATTGGCAAATTTATTTATTGGTTTTAAGAATCGCTCATTAAAAAAAAAAACTTTATAGTTTTAGATTTCTACGTCTTTCATAAGTATGAAAGATGATGGATGATGATGGGATGATGGGTGCTAACAACTCTTAAATTGTATATTTAAAAAAAATTCTATATTTTATATTAGCCATGGCAAGACCCTTTTGGGCAATTTGATGGGTGAAAATGAATAATGAAAAATAAAAACAAAAAAAAATCGCTGTTAAAATAACTTAATTACAAAATAGCGCTTACACTATTTTTTTTTTCAACGTAGTTTCATTACGCATTTATTGTGCCTTACATTTTATGCCAAAATTTTTAGTTTTTTTTTTTTTTTGTTTGTTTTTGCCATTTTTACTTGTTTGCTTTATTTTCTTTTTCTCTCTTTTTTTAAGACAAAAAAAACTGTTTTTTTTTTGCATTTTAGACACACACAAACATATTTAAGGACAATGAACATGAATATCTATCGTATCCGTGTGGACAACGTGGTTTCAGCCATGATTTGTGTTACAAATCAACACAAATAGCAAAATCGAAAATTCTTGGGGCAATTGTTATGTGTTGCATATTCATGGTGAGTATACATTTACATATTCTTCTTCTTCTTCTTCTTCTGTCTCTTCTTCTTCTTCTTCTTCTTCTGCTTCTTCTTCTTCTTCTTCTTCTTGTTATTGTTGTTGCTATTGCTATTGTTATTGTTGTTATTATTATTATTGTTAATGAAAATTTTGGCATACCATTTTGGGCATTTGTGTTTGCCAGCTTGTATCATATTGTCTTGTTGCCATATGCCAATGTCTGTCCATATGTATACATATATATATATTTGTAAAATTTACATTTGTAATATTTGCGCCTGAATATTAATGACTCATTCTCTAATTCTCAATTCTTCACTCTGTCCTTCACTCTGTCCTTTACTCTGTCTCTTCTTTTTTCATTTTCTATGCTTCCATATCTTCATTTATATGTCAATTACGATTTGCCCATATCTAGCTTTTCTAATGCCTGTTGTTCTGTTTTGTTGTTCTATTTTGTTGTTCTATTTTATTGCTCTATTTTATTGTTCTGCTTTGTTAACCAGCTACCTCAAATCTACCCAAAATCTTTTCATACCTTCAACCATTTGCCACTTTCTACATTCCATTTTCCACTTTCATTCATTATCCATGTTCTCTCATCAAATTCTTTAAATAATGCCCATTTTGTTTTTTTATATAATTGTGTCCCTATCATCATCATCATTATCATCATCATCATCATCATCAGCATACATTTATAAATAACACTTTGATATCATTCTCTCTTCAATGTAATAGATTGTTGAATTCTTGGGCGGTTATATAGCCGGAAGTTTAGCAATAATGTCGGATGCCGCACATTTAGCATCAGATTGCATTAGTTTCGTGATTGGTTTACTGGCAATTTGGTTAGGCAATCGCCCACCGGATGATAAAATGTCATTTGGTTATAAACGTATAGGTAAGTAAGTAAATATTATTGCAATGCTATTTGTATTTGTACAAACATATGTATAATATGATGCTCAATGTTCCATACTCCCTGTTACCTGTTCCATGTTCCATGTTCCATGTTCCATGTTCCATGTTCCATGTTCCATTGTTTAAACTGTTGTTTACTCTGTTATTCTGTTTATGTCTGTGTATGTTTGTTACAATGGCAAGTGGTTAGCTCAGTTAGTTATCTAGTTCGTTCAGCTAACTGGCCAATTCAATCTAATTAAAAGTAAACATCAAATGCAATAATATAATAACAACAAATCAGGCAAGCAAAATATACAAGATGAACATCAACATTAACTTCTTATATTCCATTAATTTTTGTGTCTGAAACCAGTTGTAATTTTATTGTACAATTTGCTTGCCTCTTGTATCATGATACATGATATAAAAATATTTCCAAATCAATTCTAAATTCTATGCATAAAAAATGACTCAAAATTCAACTTACATTCAACTAACAAGAGATGTTTAGTTTCAGAGAAAGAGGTTTTGTTCTATTTCTTTAAAGGCATATTTGTGTTTTTAGGCAAATTAAACCATTCGGTATGGTCGATAAGGTCAGCAGAGTCGGCAAAGTCGTTAAGTAAAATTGGCAAAATATATAAATCGGTAGGGTTAGAAGTCACGGTGAAATCGATGCATTTTTAAAAAGCATATTTTCATTATTTAAAGGCATATTTCATTACTTAAAGGCATATTTAAATTTGGTAATGTCGATAGATTGATGAAGTCATAAGATCATAAATTTAAGAAAGTCACGTGAAATCGATGCATTTTTAAAAAGCATATTTTCATTATTTAAAGCATATTTCCATTACTTAAAGGCATATTTAAATTTGGTAATGTCGATAGAATTGATGAAGTCAGTAAGATCAATAAATTTAAGAAGAAGTCACGGTGAAATCGATGCATTTTTAAAAAGCATATTTTCATTATTTAAAGGCATATTTCCATTACTTAAAGGCATATTTAAATTTGGTAATGTCGATAGAATTGATGAAGTCAGTAAGATCAATAAATTTAAGAAGAAGTCACGGTGAAATCGATGCATTTTTAAAAAGCATATTTTCATTATTTAAAGGCATATTTCCATTACTTAAAGGCATATTTAAATTTGGTAATGTCGAAGATATAGTCAGAATCATAAATTAAGAGAGTCAGTAACGATGATTTTTAAACAATTTCATATTTAAGTTTAATAGATTAAAGAAGTCGAGTTGAAATCATGATCAATAATTTAAGAAAATCACGTGAATCGATGCATTTTTAAAAGCATATTTTCATTATTTAAAGGCATATTTCCATTACTTAAAGGCATATTAATTGGTATTTAGAATTGATGAAGTCAGTAGATCATAAATTAAAAAGTACTGAAATCGATCTTTAAAGATTTATTTAAGTTATCTTGCATATTAAATTTAGTCTGATGAGAACAGTAACATATTAAAGTCACGGTGAAATCGATGCATTTTTAAAAAGCATATTTTCATTATTTAAAGGCATATTTGTATTCATTAGTGCTGGTAGAATTGTTGAGATCAGTGCAATCCGTATACTTAATAGCGTCCGTAGTGTGAAAAATGTCTGGAATCGAGGGAGTAGTTAAGATCAATTGAGTTATCTAATACAATTTAAAACTTGGAACAATTAATTCAAAAATCTTAAAGATTTCACATTAAACTTTTATTAAAAGTCCATACATTGTGAACATTTTGAGAAAATCGAACATCTTGTTTAAGCTTTAAGTTTACAACAATAAAATCGACAATTATTTTGATTTAGATTTAATTTTCAAGCTGGCATAATGCCAAATAATATTTCAAACATCAATTTAAGTTTATCTAAATTGTTATTCTTTTCCTTTTGTTTTTTTTTTTTTTGTTTTGTAAATTTTTGTAAAGGAAATTGTAAAATATTTGCTGATATAAAACGAATCGAACACACATTTTATATAATCGACTCATATCTTATCTAGAATTATACTGCACTTAATCGTTTTATTTTCGTTTTTATTTATTTTTTTTTTTAAATATACGCCACCAACCCTAGTTTAGAGATATATTCATTTTGTCATTATGATTGTAACATTCAAAAGGAAATCAGCATCAAATTTTGAAGCGATTTACATATGTCTGTCTGTCTGCCTGTGTGTACGTCTTCCCTCCCTTCTATTCGTAAGTTGCTACCAAAAAAAAAAAAAGAAAAATTTAGCTTAAATATGGCAGGAAGATTAGAAATTCTTGCCGGTAGGTGCATATTGAAAATGAGAAAAATCGGTGCAAGAATACGCCCACAGTTTAATGTAAATTGAGAACACATCAATTTTTTTAAGAAAAATTTTCACTCAAATTTTTTTTTTATACATTATTTACAAACTACAAAAGATAGACAGTTAAAATTTTATCCATGTAATAAGGCCTTTTGACTTTGAACATCCATTACAAAATTTTATGCAACTTAGCCATTTTGGCCATTACGGCATATTATACAAAACCAAATTTTCACTTTTTTTATATTAATATTTTTTTATTGAAAAAATGGAAATAGACCTTAAATAAAAATATCATGATGCCTGGCTGGTGGGTACATAAAATTTGGCTTTAGCCAAATATAATTTTTCTACTTGTTGTAAATTTTCTTCACTTATTTTCTTGAACATTTTCTCATATATGAACCAATAATTTAATATTTACTTATAAAATTATTAATATTATTGATGCTGTTGCTGCTGCTTCAGCTGCTACTATTGTTGTTATTGTTTTGCGTTTTTTTTTTTTTTTTTTTTTTTTTTGTTATTATTATTCTTATAGAAGTTATTGGTGCTTTAGCTTCCATTCTGGGTATTTGGACTTTAACCGCAACATTAGTTTTTGCGGCCATACAACGCATTTTTAATCAAAATTTCACTTTAGATGCCAATACAATGCTAATTGTTTCAGCTGTTGGCATTTTAATTAATATTATGTAAGTATGATTTATATATAATTTAGAGATATAGATTTTTAAAAAAAAAAAAAATCTAAATAAAAATCAAAACAAAAATAATAATAAAAGAAAATTAATCATTATACAAATAGTTGAAAAGTCTGCTAAACTCTTTGAACTCTTTAAAATACAATAAAATAAATATTTATTTACATCATTAACATTTCATTTTATTACATTTTATTTTACATATTAAATGTAATAAAACAAGAAAGAAAAAAAAAACCAAAAACTTTAGATCAAAAACCTTATTTTTGGAGCATTTGAAATTACAGAAAAAAAAATTATGTGAAAGTTAAATATGCTTAAAAAAAAAAATAAAACTTACAATTACGAGGGTAGGTTCATAAAGTGGAGCACAAGTATATAACTATTTTTCTACACTAACAATTAGTCTGTGAATTTTTTTCATATTTTTTTCAATTCATTCAAAATTGAAGAAGATTTTATAAAAATCTTGAAGGTTTTCTAAATTTTGTTCCAAAATGTTTGCATCAAATTTATTGCCCTAAATTTTTCAAAATGCTTATTTCAAAAATAATTCATAATTATGATATAAATTTATTTTCAATATGGTTGAATTAAATGCTGAATAATACAAAATAGGCAAAAATTATAAAAAAAAAATTTATAAAATTTATTGATTGAGAAACTTTAATTTTGACTTTAATTTTAAAACATTAAATATTTAAAACTTAACTGCATGAATCTTAAAAGAAATTTTGTTTTGATTTTTTTTTTTTTTATATATAAATTAGAATTGAAAAACTGCATACAATTTCAAGGCAAATATAATTTTTAATAGATAAATTTTAAATTTTCATAAAAAAAAATGTTAATTTCATTTCATTTCATTTTTAGCATGATTTTCATTTTACATACACCCAAATGTATTCTACTACCAAATGGACAACGTCACAATCATAATCACAATCATAATCACAATCACAATTACAATCACAATTACAATCAGCATCACGAGCATCATCATGAGCATCATCATGAGCATCATCATGAGCATCGATCGAATGCTAATTATGTAAAAATCCCAGAATCTGCATTTGTTAATAATTTAATTATTAATCAAGATGATCAACAAGAAGACTCTGCAATGCATCAATTATTATTGAATGAAACCATTTCAATAGATTTAAATGAAAATGCCTTAAAACAACATGAAACAGATGAACGGTAAATTGTAATATTTTTTTTTTTACTATTTATTTTTTATTTTTATTATCAGCAACAACAACAATAACAACAATAACAACAATAATAATAAAAATAAATGTATATAAAAAAAAAACAACAACTAAAAGTAAGAATATTAAAATATTTAATTCAATTCAGTTGCATTAAATTGAAAACGCTGTGAATTCTGGTTGCGACACACAATTGAATCAGATAAGAAAAATCCCCAAAAAAAAAAAAAAAAATAAACAAAAAAGCACACATAATTTATCATTTATCCTGTTGTGTTGGCTCTGTTATGGTATGCGTGTGTTTCATTTTTTACTTTGTGGTTTTCATATACAAAATTGTTAATATATTGATTTCATCAAGATGTTTGTAACATTATAGAAAAGAAAATTTTATAGATTTTATAGAGTAAATCTCTGCCAGTAAAGAAAGTTTCAAATAAAAAACTATTTCAATTGGTAAGTGTCAGAAATTTCCACCATCATCCTATCGTTACGCTAATCTAGGGTTTTTTAGTTAATACTTCAAAATTTCCCTTTACAATTTTAATAATGATCATTTAGAAAATTAAGACATTTTTGAGGCTCAATTTATTAGAGTTATATGCAATCAATTGGATTTCTATACATTTCTAAACTTATCCATTAGTGCTTTACATAAGGTGATGGTTGAAATATCAAGTATACTAGGGCCCTAAGACTATTAATATTATCCCACAAATATGTACGAATAAATTACATTTCAGTAAAAAGTAGAGTCTTATTAAAACTTCTAAATTAAGTGATTACGACGAAGCCCCTTCGGAAATCCATTTTTTTTTTTTTTTGGGATGTCAGGCAAGAAACTTGTCCATAAGTACAAATCAGCATTCGTCAACGCTATGGGCATCATAATTAAGGCGCAACTAAATTTAATACCGCCAATATGGGGACATTAAAACTGGGTATTGCCATAACTTCATATTAAAATTTTAGCTCGCTCTTGTAGAACTTTTATTATGACTTATGAGTCTATTTATAGTTGAGCTAATATTATTCTTAGACTAATAGACTCCACATATTTATGACAGCCCCTTCTCTGTCTCAGATAGCTAAAAATTGTTAAAGATCTATTAAGCCCTGAAAAAATTCACTTTTCCATGTTGTGTCTTATTATTTGATCCATAGACAGTAAAAAAAAAAAAAGAAATCCTGGAAAATTTTAAAATGAAATTCTGAGAGATTGTTTTTTAATAAATAAATAAATTTCATATTAATTAAATTGTTAATTATGTCTAGATATAGAGGGCGTGGTAGATGATTTTGATATTAAAATAAAAAAAAATATTTAAAAAAAAATTATAAAAGTTATAGCTACAACTAACACACACACACAGTAAACTTTCTTATTTATTATTGTTGTTGTTACAGCTGTTATTTCTTATCTTTTTTATTTTAATTTTTTTATTTTTTGTATAATTCGTTTATCTCTTAAATATCTTTTATTATGATAATATTTTTATTGGTAACCATTTCAGTTTTTCTCATGATTTTTTCCAAATATTTATTAAAAAAAAAAAAAATTTTTTTTATTATATTTCTTCTTATTGGTTTTTTTTTCTTTGTATTGCCTACGACTTCTATTTGTTTTTGGTAATTATTTATACACAAGTACTAACAATAATATAAATTTACGTGCTGCCCTGATTCATGTTATTGGCGATTTGGTGCAAAGTTTTGGTGTATTTTTGGCATCAGTATTAATTAAATGTTATGTAAGTTGTTTAAATTACATTTTACACATAGTTTTTTTATTTAAGAAAATACTCTATATTTTTGTAAATTTTATAATATAATTTTTCTTTTTTTTTTTTTTTTTTTTTTTTGTTTTTATTTGATAAACTCTTCTTTGATTTTGTATTTTTCTCGGATTGATGGTATTTTTTTTGGTCTTCTCTTATTTTTAGCCGAAAGCCATTTTTCTAGATCCGGTTTGCACAATAATATTTTCAATAATCGTTATATTAACTACAATGAATTTATTTAAAGAATCATTTCTGATATTGATCGATTCAGTGCCTCGAAAATTTTCTTTAAATGATTTACGTAGAGATCTTCAACAATTGGAAGGCGTCAAGTATATTTGAAAAGCATTTCATTTTATAAAATTTTTAACGTTTTTTTTTTTTTCTTTAATTTCGATTTTTTCTTTCTCCTTTCTTATCTTAGATCAATTCATAGTTTAAATGTTTGGTTAAATGCCATTAATGCGGAAATTCTAACAGTACATTTAGTAATTGATTCTCAAGCAAATTATACAACAATATTAAAAGAAGCCACAAATTTAGTACAAAATTCAACCTACAACATTAAGCATTGTACAATACAAATTGAATATTGATGAGGTAGAAAGTAAAAAATAACCAAACCAAGAAAACTTAATTCCATTTTTCAGTTTTTTTTTTTTTTTTTTTTTTTTTGTATATTGCAATTTTCGTTTTTAATTATAAAGCATCAAATGAAATCAAATAATTTCACTAAAATTGAAATTTATCTTTAACAATTTGTGTCATATCTTTTCATAATAAATTTTAAATAATTTTAAGAAATTTTTACATTTTTCCCTTAATATATTTAAATGATTTTGTATGTTAAATGAAAGTTATTACGGTGAGTTTTGTGAATCAATTATTGAAATCAATAAAAAAATATTTTGAGTATGTGAAAAACAAAATTTACTTAATTTTTTTTTTTTAATTACTTAATTTTTGTAATGACTTAATTTTTTTACTTAACTTTTTTTTAATTTATAAATGAGTATGCCGGTATTTATTAAAATCAAAAAAGCTTGAGATGTGCCCACCCTCTTTTTTTTTTTTTTTATATAACGATCGTTTTACGAAAGCCCTCTCAATTAAGCTAAAATTTCCAGATTTTTAAGGTAATTCAAATGAAATGTTGCTAAATGTACGATTAGAATCGAATCGAATTTGAGGAGAACTCTCCAAATATTGTTTTTTCATTGGAAAAAAAATTCCTTATATGGAAAGAAATTTCCATTTTCGTATAATATTTAAATATATTACAAATTAAATTTTAATTAAATGAAATTTTATTAAATTTCTTGTATTAAAAATTAAATTAATATATTTTTAGATCTAAAAATATCAATTAGCTATACATTTGAAAGCATTTAAAATTTCGAGATTTAAAATTTCTTATCTAAATTTTATGATAAATTTTTTAATTTCATAATTAAATTAATTAAAAATTGTTGCAGTATGTGAAAGAGTCGGCCTCCACCGATTTTCTACTTGTACAATATTCTACATAATTTATTGATTTTTGCCATCTATTTCATGGAATACAAACAGATAGTGAAACACAGAGATAGAAGAGAGAGAGAGAGAGAGAGAGAGAGAGAGGGAGAGAGAAAGGAAAAAAAAATATAATGAAATAATAATTAATGTTTAGTTTATCATTTAAGTAGACAAAAATGAATGAAAAGTGTAAAATGATATTTATTATTTGGAAAGTGTAAATTTACATTTACGTTATATGTTGACAAACCATTTTTACATGGCAACTAAATAAATTTTTTCAATTTTCGCTGCTGCTTTTATCTAGATTTTTGTTTTTTTTTCTTCATTTGCATTTTGTTTAATAAATTTTTATATTATCAGGCTTGCATACATATAAATAATTTATCTCTATTAAAATGTAACAAAAATGAATAATAAGTTTAATATATTTTTTTTACATTTTCTTTTTTTTACATGATTTTTTGTTTACATCTTTCTTCATTTTTTTTTTTTTACACAAAATTATTTGTGTATTATTTGTAGAAACATGAAATTACACAGAATGATATATTAAGTGTTAAAATATTGTATAATGGGATAAATGTTGCCAATGATGTCGAATGGAATGAATAATGAGGATTGGATTGGTAAGAGTAGCGTTCAAAGTCAAAGTATTATAATTAAAAATCTTTAAACGGTGTAAGCTTTTAAACTCTTTAATGATTGTATAACATATAAATACATACATACATACATACAAACATATAAACATACATCTTATACACACAAACATAGATTAGCAAGAGTGTGATATCGAAAAAATGGTAATTACAGTGGCAGTAATTTACAAAAGTAAAAATAACCGCAAAATTTATAAAAAAAGTATATTTAATTGTGAATAAAACATGCATATAATGTTTACCACGCCCTCTTTTCATATTATCATACACATGCCATTTTTAGTTAATTATTTTATTATATAAAAAATTGTAAAGATTTTCAAGTCATCTTAAAATAAAATTTGGATCACACTTTTCCATTCAAAAGTTTTTTTTCGCTTTCCCTTTCTATTTTTTTTTTGGCTGGGCGCATTTTTTAAATAATTTTATAAAGTCTGTATGCACAATATTTCTATTAAACTTTAAAATTCTACTAAAACGTTTGAGACAGACCAGCAGATCGACTTGTCTAGATAGATGATTAGGCTTGTCTGACGCTACGTTTTGCATAATAAAAGGAAGTATCAATCTTTGAGTGATAAAAGGAATGGTAAAAATAGTGGACTCGACTTCAGACCAGCTTAGGCCTATATACTAAAATACATATTACATCATCGAGCTCCTCGCGAAAAGACTTGAGGGACGTATTACTTCAGGGGAGTCCGATTAGCATGATTGTGCTATAATCGATATATTTTAACCACTTTTGACCACGCTTGTTCAAGCCCAATTCTTTTAAGATGGGCATAAATTTTCCAACCAATTATTTACCACTAATGTTATAAAAATCCAGGAAATACCGCTATAGAAATTGCTTAAGACTGCCCGGTACGAAAAACGGACAATTAAAAAAGGTGCTCTTTGCCTTCTCGCTTATGCATGTAGAAGTATCGTGGGGGCAACCAGTCCCGCGAAGCACCTGCTCAACTGGGAGTGGCTCATGAGATAGCCATTGGTGATGCCGCCCATCAGGGTTCATCCAAAGATTTAATTTGGTACCTCGGGATCAACAGTTTTAATGTGCCCATTGTGGTGATATTGAGGTTGGATTCGGGGGAGCTGTGTGATGCCCATATCACAGACGTTGCTCGTTCAAACATATATATACTTGTCGTGCAGGGACCCATTTCCCGTATTAAATGAGTAGCTGGGCAGGCTTATCGAGCTAATTTAAGCTAAGCCTAGGAGTAATAAGAAGGCTCGGAATCTACATACCAAAGATTAAGCCATGTATATAAGGTGCAATGCAGGCTTTAAATTGGAAGCTTGGCGTGACGGTACCATACACCCTGAGTGACA
The DNA here is from genome assembly GCA_023089585.1 of Melophagus ovinus. Taxonomy (NCBI): domain Eukaryota; kingdom Metazoa; phylum Arthropoda; class Insecta; order Diptera; family Hippoboscidae; genus Melophagus; species Melophagus ovinus. The sequence continues at coordinate 8,349,233 of JAKKIB010000176.1, read as the reverse complement.
AGACTACCAACGCTAACGCTCATTATGTACGTTTGTGTACCATGCATTTTAGCCCTCACGGCAGGTATGCATGTAAAACACTCACTGCAATGTAGAAGTATCGTACTTTAAGTACTTTTTAAAAATAACGCGCCCCTTATCAAAAACTGTGTGGTATTGAAGAGTACATTTCCGAAACTGGCTGGCTCGTGCAGTAAAAGCCCCTTACCAATACTTCAGATTACTTTGCTTACAGATTTTATATGAAAGTCGAAATAATTATGAATTGCGTAAGTAAAAAATATAGCAAATTTTCATATAAAAGCGAAAAGATTATGGAAGGACCTGCAACAAATAAGTCTAATCTATTTGAACTAAATGTTAATGTTTTCGTCTCTTTGTGTGTGTGTGTGTGTATGTATGTATGTATGTATGTATGTATGTATGTATGTATGTATGTATGTATGTATGTATGTATGTATGTAGTGTATGTGTGTGTTGTTGTGTGTGTGTGTGTGTGTGTGTGTGTGTGTGTGTGTGTGTGTGTACACAGATTTTCTTTATCTAATTATTTCTATCTATGTCTCTTTCTCTCCTTAACGCTCTGTGTAACTGTCTCTATGTCTCTCCTGAACGTGCATCTTCCTGTTTGAGCTTTTACATTTATACAAATACATTGGGTAGGTGTAATTAATAAGCAGCCACATTAACATGTTACCAATGGATAACTTTCACCTTAAATATAATCTTTAATAACCGTAACATATACTTATGTATATAAATATATATGAACTTCAACAAAAGCAACACACACGTTCAATAGGTCACAGTTCAAATTAAAAGTTATGCTCTAGCATATTTTCATAATCATTTCAAGCAATAGATCTTTAGATAATTTGGCCAGCCTCTTTTTTTTTGACCAATCAGCCCATAAACCGATTCAATGCTAACGTAAGGACCTTTGATAAAAGCTCTATGGCCTTCAAGAGCAACTAGCGCCAATTCATATAAATTTGAGGCATAATAATTTCTCCAAAAAAAGGTGCTATAAATCGGCCCCATCAATATTATTTACTATATATATATATATATATATATGTATATCTGATCCTTAACTTATTAGCCTATGTGTTATAGATAAACTCATACAGAAGTACATTATCTGTGTGCGTGGATGCGTGTGTGCAGTGTGTTGCACAGAAAAAATTTACAAAGAATATGAACGAAAAAGCAAAATGTGGTAGGAATCCTTAGGTCAGCTCAAACAAAAGCGGCTACTAATATCAAAAAATATTAATATATAAATATATAAATATAAATGTTTATAATTTGTACATTTTATATAAGTTATAATAATATAAAAGTTCAAAGATTCAGAGAAAAGTAATCATGGTAGAGGAACAGAAAGAGATAGAGAAAAGAAGTGAAAAAAGGGATGAGTGCCATTATTAGTCCTTTCTCTGTTTTTTGGGTGATAAATATTGCTGACACAAAACAGAAAAACCGCATTTAAATACTTACACACACACACACACACACACACACACACAATATATATATATATATATATATATATATATTATATATATATATATTATATATATATATATAAACGTATATATAAATTTGATATACATATATCATATAAAAAGGATTAACAGTTGTCCTCGTTACAAAACAACGTTTTAAACAAAAAATTCTCTTTATCAACTTTAATCAATTACTAATTGTTTAATTATTCTCCATGATCCTTTATAATTTTTTTTTTTTGCATACCAAATATTACATAATTTTTATTGATGAAAAATTCCATCAGGAGATGCTTTTTAATGTCCATTTTTTAACATTTTTATATAAGTTTTGCCGAAAGCCGGAGTCAATGCATTGAAACTTCTCCAGTTCGCTCCTGATGATATAAAATTTCTTTGCCTGTTATCCAATTCTAGTCTTATTTCCTAGAAGACGTCTTTAAAAGGGTTGAGAGTTTAGAATGAGTTGAAAATAGAAAATCCCTGTAATCAGTGCAGCTTAATTTCGACAGCTTAAATTCCCTTTAGAGTCCCATCAAACGTCCAATATAACCTTGTTTATTGTTTGAACTATTGAATCTTGGCTTTAATGCATTGAATAAAATTTTCAAGTTTCGCAATAAGTTTTTTCAAGAAAAATCGGTTCAATGATAATGATACACAAATATCTGGAGAATTTTTATAGAATGCTGTCCCTATAAATGGTATCCAAATGGCGTATAACTAAAGCTCCCCACTATTTTATGCAGCACTTTTACGAAATTTCTTAAGCTAATTTGATAAATGGCCAATTATTACCAGATTTGTTCAGATTTGTTCAGATTTGTCAATCATTATCTTATAACGAAATAAATTCGATACTTTTCAAAAGACCTAGTTCTCTATATTTATAAATTTTTATAATGCTATATATTACAACTTTAACAACAACAAATTTGACAGTGATATTGTTGGCAACAACAAAAATAACAACAACAACAAAAACTCTGACAACTACGGCAACAATAAAGAACAAATAACAACGCTAAAATGGGCCCATAAGCTTTAGCAGCAGCAATACCAGCATCTAGATAAATGTTGTTCAACTAATTGAACTGAATAATATTAACAACGATAACAGTAATAACAATAATAATAACGGTACAATAATTTTTGTAGCAATGACAGCTAAAAATCTCATAATACAAAAACAATTTTATGGAATTTGTGCAACACTTTGCGCTTGAGTAAATTTTGAAAATTGTACAAAGTATTCGAAAGCAACAACATACTGGATGAATGCATGAGTGCTTTGTTGGGGTGAATGGATGAAGGCAAAGGGATACATAGCAACACAGATAAAGAGAATTATCATTAATTAAAAAAACCTCGTTTTTTTTCAAAACACATGAGACCAGCACAAACAACACTTACAACACAACACACTTATACTTATATGAACATTTCTATATAAAATGTATAAAGGCAAATAAACAGATAGACAAATAGACAGAGTATATAAAATTATATAAATATATTCATAATGCTTTTTTTTACGTTAAACAAAAAAGTTAAGAATGCGAAAATATGCCATAAAATGGTGCATTGAAAAAGTCATGTCAGGCGAGAAATTTCTTAATAAAATTATTGCATTCTATTTTTGCCCATTATACAATCATCATCATCATTATCATCATTATCATCATTTTATATCATTATCACTATTATCATTATTATTAATAAATGATCCATAGACCATTTAACGTTAAGAGCGCTAAAATATTTCATGGATATATTTTCCCGTAGCATAAGACGTCCAATGTTAAGACGAAATGTTAACTTAAGTTGCATTTAACTAAACATAAATGAACATTTAATTGAAATCAAGGCATATGTAACCTGCCCTGCCCATTTTAAATGCAGCCAACTTCAGGTTAATCAATTAACAGCAAAAAAAATTTTCTATTAGCGATAATTCCAGGTATATAAATCTGAAAATACTGAACAGTTCATCATTTAAAAAAAAAAAAGAACCTAATTTATGTATATCGAGAAAATCTATTATTTGAAAGGCTTAATTAAAAGATTTAGAAAAACATTGGATTACAAAGTGAAACGAAGAAAATTTACTTTCAAATAAAAGTCAAGGCCCTATAAAATAGCTCCGATGTGTAAGGCATATATTTTTAAGGCTTCTAGTGGCCATGCCATGCCTTTAAATTATTCCTTCACAATTTACTGCATCGAATTTGCATACAAAATATATTATCTTAAAATCTTATCTTACCAGAAAACGCTAAAGACTGACCTTCAACATAAACACATAAACATAATATTTTTCTTTAATAAATTTTATTATTTATTTCAATTGTTGAATTTTTTAAACACAGCTTTCTAAAAATTTTCTTTAACATAAAATTCTCTATTTTAACCTAAACTAAATTGTAAATATATTGTTACAAGTTTTGTATAATTTATTCATGTTAAATTATAAATATGTAAATTTTTAATAGATTATTGTAAGATTGTTTGGACAAATTAATATATTTCATTTATTTTTATTTTGAATTTTAGTTTAATTTTTAATTTTTATATTTATGTAATGTGCCATTTTTAATGATTTCCAACCGCACATTAACAATTTCAATTTTATATGTATTATATAAATTTTCTCTCTTCTTTTCCTCTTCTTCAATTTTTTACCTAAAATATGCCTAAATAATAACAATCTGTTCCATATCAAATTGCAGTCTTCTTTTAGCTTAAATATTTGCAATTAATTGAGGTGTATTTGTTATTATTACCCTTTGTAAATTAAAAATTAAGTAAAAATATTAAAGAAGTTCGTAACCGACTTTTAAATATTAAATTTTATGAATTTCTAATCATAGACGCCCTTAGAATAGGCAAATAAATACTCAGCGATATATTTTGATAAGTCCCGTTGACTACATTAAAAAGAAGAGAAAATCAAATCCAAAAAAAAACAAGAAAACCTAAACATTTAATACGTTAACACTTGAAATAGGCTTGAGCGATATTAATTTATATAAAATTTTTTGTTGATATATCAACTTCCTGAGCATAATTTCCTAGTTATATTCTACACCAATTTTGGTATCCGGTATTATGAGTTTATACGTATGTATGTAACAGAACTAGTTAGGGTAGATCCATTTTTTATTATAACATTCCAATCAGAATGACTCATTTTCTGATACAATTAAAGTCCATTTGTCCGTCTGCCATTCTACCCATACAAATGCCTTATCAAAATAGAGGGCACAATTTTGTAACTAATTAAATCAAATTTGGTATGTAAGCATGGTTTAGACCAAACATGACCAAGATTAATTTACCTTAAGATGGCCACATACAACGACCTATTTTGAAAAAAAAAAAAAAGTTATATGGGAAAATTAACAATTCTGGCTACGCCTTTATATATATATGATGCAGGTTGTTTCATAGTTGGCCTTAACCAAGTTTAATGTTTTCTACTCATTTTCTATGTTATTTTATATTATTTTATTTACATACTTAAACTCGCTTAACTTAATTTATCATTTGAATTTTTTTTTTTTTTTTGAAGTAGTTAAGCCCAACGGGCCGTATATCACTATTTAAAAATTCTCATTACAATATTCCATTCAAATTAAATTCGAGATTTTTTTCCATTGCTTAATCAAACTTTAACTTAAAAACTAAATGATCATGTGTATCACATGAATCAGTTCAAATAATGCGAGGAAAGTTTCCCTGATTAGTATTCAAAGACTTAAAAATGAAATTGCCTTCTAATTTCTTTTTTATTTTGTAAAGTAATTATACTTAAAGTAAGTAAACTTTATGTGTAATTATTTTATGAACACAAAAATCATATAATTATAATCTAATTTTCACAGCATAGTTTTCGGGATTCTTTTTTTTTTTTTTACTTTTTAAATTATAGTCGCCAATTTCTTAATTTCTATTTACTTTTTTTTATTATGCAATTTTTAGAAATTTACATCGATTTAGCAATAAGAGTATAAGCTACAACATTATACAAATCTTAATATTCAAAATATGAAAATTTCAAATTTCCAAATTTATTACTTATCTTAACTTATTTCCAAAGGAATTTTTTCCTAAGGGAAAAACAAGACACTTAAAAACCACTTGAAAAGCTTAGCTGTACCTTTTTTATAGAAACCTAGCTTTATATTCAGTTATATCAGGTAGACACTTGATATAATTCTATGTGGAGGGTATAATTACAAGCTACCTACTTTGCCTGCCCACCCACCCACTTTATATTTTTCTAGTTTACGTTTTTATTTCTCATTTAACTTATATAAAAAATGTAGACCTATTATCATTCCATCCACTTTGCTCCTGCAATAATACATTAATAAAGCCTAAACATAAATTACCATAAAAAGGATTAATACCTCATAGCGATTTGAGAATTTTATTGATTTGACTCTTTCCAAAGAGAATTTGTGAATTTAATATTATCTAAAAAATTCAATTCTGTATTCCGTTTTAGTTTTTGCAATTTTTTTTTTTTTGCTTGTTTAGATTTGTGAAATCATTTTATTCTACTGCAACATTAATAAGTGACAAAAGAGAGAAAGAAAAAAAATTATAAAATTGATTATGAATTGATAAATGTTACGAGTCGTTAGTTCTCTAAAGAAATTCTGTACATTCATGCGAAATTTTCTGTATAACTATAATTTTCTGCTTGACATTATTACTCACGAAAATGACATAAAAGTCTGTCTGTCAACTGTCGTCTGTCGTCTACCGTAATGAAATAAAACAAAACAACAACAATAAAAGAAAAAGGAAAAATAAAACAGTAAACCAGTAAAAGTATAAGATTAAATCGAAACTGGCTCTTTATATATCTCCTACACGATCCCTGAACTCCTATAATTTAAATATATTCTATGAGAATTAATTTTGAACTAAGTCAAGAAAATGGGGACTCTAATTATCCAAAGATTTGCAAAATTTTGCTTTTGTAAATTTATTACCATATGAAATCACTTTATTTAAAATGAAGGACTGACTTAGAGGAGCCTGCTTATACCATAATCAAATCTGCATGGATTCAAAATTTGATAACTACATTAAATCATTATTTATTTTATGAGATTCTGAAAGTTTCTTATTGCTTGTATAACCATCATTTTTAATAAAGTGAACATTTTGAACGGTGTTTCTAATTGTCTTAAGTGAAAGAAAGATTTGAATTTTTTTCTCACTTTCTTACTTACTCACTTTCTCAGTTTCTTTATTATCATCTCTTCTACAATTTTTTACGCTTATCCAACAATATTTTTCATATATTTTCTGGTTTCCTTCAATTTGCGGTTGCATTTTAAAACCACAAAATCTCTGTGTAATCAATTTACAAAAGTAATTTTATTATTGTTAGATGTTAACATCCAAATAAATATTTTATTTTGTTTTTTTTTTTTTTTGTTTATTCCATTAATCATAAATTCACATTTATATATAATTCACATAAATTCACATTTATGAAAATCATTTTACAAACGAAAGCGAGAACGAAAACGAAAACATAAGCGCAAACAAAAACGAAAACAAAAAGATAAAAAAACATAGTACAACATAAATTTGAATAAATTATTTGAAAGACATTAACAAATATTTGGTGGCTGCTTTTCATTCACCCCTTTTTCCCTTACCCGCCTTCTTTAATTTTCTTCAAATTTTTTCTTGTTTTCTTTTGATACAATCCAATCTAATTTAATCCAATCTAATTTAATCCAATCTAATCTAATTGTCTTTTGTTTTTTCTTTTTTTGTTATTTCTTTTAATTTTTTTAAATTTTTTTTTGATTATTTTTAATTTTTTCATTTTTCTCCTTGGTCTCTTTTTTTTTTAATCAATTAAAGTAGTAAACAATAATTAACTGAAAAGAAATTCAAGACATATACTAAGAGAAGCAAGGCAAGGCGAAATAAAAATCTTATGCGATATTTAATAATAAACAAATAAATGTACAAATAAATTATATATGAAAATAATTTAAATTATTGAATGTTCAAATTATTGGGCATTCAAATGTCTGGCTGATCATTTAAAAAAAAGAAAAAGGAAATATGTTAAAAGAATGCATTAAGAATGCATTAAAAATGCAGAATTCATTAAAAGAATGCAACGTACAAATGCGCCATATGACGATTTGAAGCAATTAAATAAAGTAACAAAAGTGGAACAAAAATCTGTAAATATACAGATGAAATTTTATATTATTATTTTACACTTTTAGATATAAATTATTCATTCTGATATTATTTATTACTTACAATAAATGCTACGATGACTGAATTTCAATGATAATTCAACGATAATAATTGAATGTGCTGTTGTTGAGTTGGCTTTATCATCATTTGATAAATGAAATTTTTATATAATCGACAATTATAAAATGTCTGAATTTGAAATTTGTAGTCTTTATATATCTCTCTCGCTCTCCTTCTTTCCCTCACTTTCACACTTTCTCCCTTTGACACCTACACATAGCTTCTTCTTCTCTGCATTCTGGTCTTCTTCTCTATCCCCCTAACTTGACCAACTTCCTTTCTTACTACTTCTACTACTATTGCTCCTCTTCTTCCTCTTCTTCTTCCTCTTCTTCTTCATTTCTTCATCACTCTCACAATCTCTGTATTTTACATAAATCGACGATGATATAAACGTGCATCTGGTGATATAAATGTGCCTTCACCATAAACTAAACTTCCCGTTGATTGATTTGCTGTTGTATTTTGTGGATCATAATAAGATTGTTGCACTACAAAAAAAAGCAAAAACAAACAAAATAATTTGCAAATACTTTAAAAACGTACCAAAAATAAATAATTAAAAAAGAAGAAATTTAAATGGTCCTTGTGGCGAATTGAAATCATAACTAAAGATACATGAGAAAAATATTCACACACAGGGTAAAATGGGCTAAAATGGAATGTACTTCTTGAAAATGTACTTCTTGGAATGTATTGCTTGAAACCCTAAAAGGAATAAAACTTAAGCAAAACCCAAGACGCCTTATTTATATCATTCAATTCAGAATATGCATTGGAATTGGATTGGAATAGAATTGGATTGGAATCGAAGTGAAGTGTGTTGACATTTTATAAAAGACATTCCATTGCATTCCATTAAAATTCCTCTCATTATGGAATTCTTTGCTCTAAGAAAAAATTGTACTGATAACATTTATTTGGGAAATTGTTCAAAAAAAATTGATCCATTTAGTTGAAACTTCTTCTATAGATATAAGCAGCAATACCAATTATAACAAAATTTCGAGAATTTTATAAAACTATCTCAAGAATTGCAAAATTATTAAATAAAATTTTGTGATTTTGCATACCACATTTTAGGAGAATTTTACTTACAATTTGATTGGTACATGTGTTGTGTAGGTTCCGAATACTTTGTTGGAGTCTCTGTCATGGACATGTAAGAAGTATTTTGGCTTCGATAATAAACTGCAAAGAGAAAAAAATGAATAAATTTCATTTTCTGACAGTTTTTTAAAATAATTTTTCAAAAAATTTTTATCATAATTTTTAACTATCACTAAAATTGCCAAAAGTTTTTATTTCTGAGCTCTATTTTTTTTTGGTACCCGTTATTTTCAGTGCAATTGTCAAGCTATAAGAAAAAGGTGTAGATCAACGATTGAGTGTTAGTAAAATCATCTATTAAAGAATTCATTTTCAAAATTTTACACTTTCAAAGATCAAATTAATATCGAACAATGCGATTTGAATAACTACTTAAAATAATACTAGAAATTCATGCCTAATTGCATGATACATTTATACGATTTTCCCCGAGATATAATATCTATATCTATGTTCATAGAACCATTTCATCTTCACAACAATTTGAAACCCAATCTGCCCGTTCTCTATGAAATAACAATTTTGATTCAATATCGAAGCATGATTCCAGTTTTTAGCACTGGCCAGTGCTGAAGTATAGAGGAAGAGAGCCGAGTCGGCATCATTGAATCAATCGGTCGCCTGAAAATCTGTTTGCCTATTATCAAAGTACAGATCGCAATTTCCATTAAAAATTGGTAAAAAATTGAATTATTTCAAAGTGGATCAAAAAATCGTTTCAAGAAAAAGAATTAAAATTTTAATAATTTATTTAACATGCAAAATAGTGTAGACAAAATTTGGTCCAAACTGATCCATTTTTACGACCCCTCCCTATATTATGACTTTTTTTGCGAAAAAGTCTAATAATTTAGAAAGTACAATTTATAATTTTATTGACTTTTTACTCACAAAATGGCAAAGTGATATAGGACATTTAAGGCACACCACTCTCCACCTACCGGCTATACACTTTTTAGTTAGGTCTTTCTTTTTCATATTTTTTTTTATCTGTATTTTTGGTTTATTTTGTTTTTCGCTTTTCTTCTTCTTACTCTCTCTTTAATATTATAAATGTTTGGCAGTAAATCTCACGTAAATAACATATAATATATAAAATATAAACTTTAGGAAAAATTTAACAACATTTATCCAAACAAATTTATATCATTTATTTAGTTGACAAAAACGAAAAAAACAACAACAAACACAAATAATTTGAATGTAATGCCAAATAATTTATGGATACACCTGCTATTTACTCATCATATGATACATATGTATATATATATCTCTATATAAACGACCTAAATAGTTAATTGCCTATGTAAAAAATAAAAAAATACCAAAAAATCCAAGAAAGAAAGAAAGTAAAGAGAGTAATAGCAACAACTACTATGGCAATGAATTTAGCATACAGAACATCAAAATGTCGCCAACCGCAATATCGAGACTACAATAAGAACTATTCACCTCATCATTATCATCATCATAATCCTTAATACTGGTGGGACTATCACTGTCACCGTGACTGTCACTATCATTGTCACTAGCACTGTCACTATCACTGCTACTAACACTATTACTATCACTGTCACTGCCAATGCCACCGCCACTATCACAGCCACTAACACTGCCGATGCCACCGTCACTGCCACCGCCATCGCCACTGTCAAAGCCACCACCACTAAAATTACCACTTTCACTATCACTGTCACTGTCACTGTCAGGGAGCAACCAGTCCCGAGAAGCACCGGCTCAACTGGGAGTGGCTCATGGGATGGTTGTTGGTTCTCCGTTCCCATCAGGGGGCATCATGAGTCACGAGATCAGATCCACCGGATCACGGGATCACCAGTTTTAATATGCCCATTGTGGTGATATTGAGGTTGGCTTCGTGGGAGTTGTGGTGCCAACATCGCGGGCGTTGCTCGTTCAAACATATATATGCTTGTCGTGCAGGGTCCCATTTCCCGAATAAAATGGGCAGCTGGATAGGCTTATTGGGCTAATTTAAGCTAAGCTTAGGAGTAATAGAAAGGCTCCGAATCTACATACCAAAGATTAAGCTATGTATATAAGGTGCAATGCAGGCTTTAAATTGGAAGCTAGGCGTGACGGTAGTATGCACTCTGTGTGACATGACTACCAATGCTAGCGTTCATTATGTACGTTTGTGTACCATGCATTTGAGCCTTCACGGTAGGTATGCATGTAAAACACTCACTGCACTGTCACTGTCACTGTCACTGTCACTGTCACTGTCACTGCCAATGCCACCGCCACAATCACTGCCACTTTCATTATAACTATCATTATCGCCGCCACTATCACTGTCATTGTCACTGTCACTGTCACTGTCACTGTCACTGTCACTGCCGCTGGCTGCCACTATCACTGCCATTGTTATAGTTACTCCCACTAATAATCTTATATGATTATGCTACCATTTCGCCATCTAAGGCATATTAAGAACAAATGTCTTGGATTTTTATTTAAGTAATTAATTTACATTTTTTATGTAAGATATCAAAATCATACATATATATAAAAATATATAATAACGCATAATAATACCCAGTAAGGACTTCCATTAGAGTATTTTTTTAAAGATCTAACAAACAACGATCAACTACAATGATAATTATAATGATGTTAATAATAAGAGTCAACTGTACGAAGATGTATAAAAATGTAGACAATAATAACAACAATACTAACAACAACAACTACAACCACAAACAACAAAATTTTATGTTACACTCTAATGAAATTTAAAAGACATTTCTTATAAATAAATGCATTTGCTTTATGTGGAAATGTAACTGTAACCTTGGATCTGTGGATCTGTGATTTTTTCTTATTTTTCATATATAGCAAAGCGTCCAAAAAAACAATGAATGAATCTTGAGAAAATTTTTTTTCATGCTTATTTATGTATATCAAATAAATATGCTGCATCGATTTTCATTAAAGCAATAAGTTAAGAAAAGTTGTAAAAGTATCGATTTTTTTTTTTTTAAATAAATTACATGCGGGGTCTATTTTGTATCTTACTAATGCCCAGTTCTGTTGAACATTTGATTCCAAAACCTGTTAAATTATCAAGTGTCATTAAACCATCTGGAAGCGTAAATCGATGCAGAAGGTGAGTCTAATTTGATTCATATAAAAAAAAATAAGTTGAACGATATTAAAACTCTTGAATCAGAACATCATGCAAATACAAACGCATTATACATTGTGGCTTTAAATAATATAGTTTGGAAAAATATTCTGAAAAATGTCTTAAAATAAAAGTCTAACTCAAAAACGATTTCCAGATGATATCAAAATTCTCATATTAATGGCTTTAAAGGTTAATCTTACATTCAATAACAACATACCTCATTGATATTAAATCTTAACTCTCTTATGGTTCAGAAAATTTAAGTATAAAACTCAGCATTGAAATCTCAAAGATTTAGATTTATTTAAAAAAGAAAATCTATCACAAATTCACTTGAAAATCGAATAAACTTTGCAAAATAATAATTCTTATAAAATGTGCATTATCTTTTCCATTAACATGAACCGATTTATGAACAATTCTATAAATAAAGCAAAAATTTCTAAATTTATACTTCACGTCAACAATTTAAATATTGCAAAAAGATTATTACACAGGACCATGTATCCTTATACTGTAAAATATCTATTAAACATTTACGTACCAAATATATGCAATGAAATGAAATTTGAAATAAAAAAAAAATAGTTAAGTTTAAGGTGGCTGACAGTTGCTGATGGGTGGAGTAGAGTGGGAAAACTTGGTTGATGGAAAGCGAACAGAAAAAAAAATGTATCATTTAAAATTGTACATCACATGGTACGTAAAATATAAGACATTGCAATTTACTTATATATATATATATATATATATATATATATATAAACTTGCACAGAACGAACCTAAGAATTCATATATTTATGAATCTTATGAATAAATTTATAACATACTTAAAGGCAAACAGCATACATTAAGAAGATAAACGGATGAGTGTTTAAGCGAGTGCTTACAATATAAATTATATATATATACATACGTATGTATGTATGTATGTATGTATATATAAATATGTGAATATACATATGTGTGTGGGTAATATGTATATAGAAGAAATATAATGTAATAAATCGAATCAGATACCACATCAGATGTGGAATCAGATATCGCATTAAATGTTGAACTAAATGTCGAATCAAATACCGAATAAGATATCGACTCAGATATCGAATCAATTATCGATTTAATTAGCGAATCAGATATGACACCAGATATTGAATCCGATGTTGAATCAGATATCGAATCAGATGTCGTGTCAAATGTCGAATCAGATATCGAGTCAAATATCGAATAAAATATCCAATCAGACGTTAAATCAAATATCAGATATCAGATGATATATCAAATCCGGTACCGCATCAGATATCGAATCAAATGATGAATCACATGTAAAAGCAGAATCAGATATGACACCAGATATCGAATCACATAACGAATCAGATGTTGAATCAGATATCAAATAAGATGTCGAATCAGATATGGAATCAAATATCGCAATAGGTACCTCAATAGATGTTGAATCAGATATCAGAAAAAAAAATTGAATCATGTATTGCATCAGATATCGAATCAAGTATCGAATCAGATATGACACCACATATCAAGTCAGACTTCAACTCAGATGTTGGAGCAGATATCGCAACAAGTATCGCACCAGATATCGAATCAGATATCGAATAAGATGTCGCTTCAGACATCAAATAAAGTATCGAATCAGATACTGCATTCAGATGCCGAATAAGGTATCACATTAAATGTCAAATCAGATATCGAATAAGATGTCAAATCAGATATGACCAGATATCAAATCAGACATCAAATCATATGTTGGATCAGATATCGAATCAGATATTGCAACAAGTATCGGACCAGACATCGAATCACGCATCGAATCAGATATCGAATAAGATGTCGCATCAGACACCAAATAAAGTATCGAATCAGGTACCACACATCCAGATGTCGAATAAGGTATCACATCAGATGTCAAATCAGATATCGAATAAGATGTCGAATCAGATATATTATATATAATATATATATATATTATATATATATATATATATTTGACATGTGGATATTTCCTTTAAAAAAAGTTCTGCCCTATTGATAAAATGTTGGCCAACTGCTTTTAATGTTATTTATTGATAATGATCATTAACGTATTATCATCATCAATATATAATGATAGTGATATTAAAAGAGAGTGGATGGGTGGGTAAGCAAGTCAGTTGTTAGCCAACTATGTAAAAATTTGAATGATATAAAATGCACTTTTTATACATGACCCACACTCAACACGCTTATCATCATACACATGTGTGTGCTATGTTCTACGTTCTATGTTGTGTGTTGTGTGTTGTGTGTCATGTCAGACATGTTGTTTGGCAAATTTATTATAAACTGTTGTCGCTGTATATATATACATATACGTAATAATAAATGAGAATGATGGCACACAAACAGCAAATACATGTGACAGAGAATTTTTATCTTTAGTTTAGTTTAGCAATGTGATGTAAAGTTTTTGAAAACTTTCAGTATTTTTATGGTTATTGTTCAAATTGATTTAGCTAACAGATAATGTAGTCACTATGATAATAATAATAATAATAATAATAATAATAATAATAATAATAATAATAATAATAATAATAATAATAATAATAATAACAACAATAATAGCAAAAGCAAAAGCAATAACAATAATAACAAGAAAAAATCATGTTAAACAATGTTACGCAAACAATAATGAAAGCAGCAACATATTTGTTTGATTAGATAAAAAAAAAATAAACAAAAAAATAACACAATATAAAGAAAATAAAATGAAAAAAATAAAATCTCTATTAAAATACTTAATCAACTTGAACAGCCAACTGATGTGATTGTAAATTGTTAAATAATAAAATAGTCTTGTGGATATTAATAGAATCATAAATTTAGAAAATCAAAAAAGTTCACTTTTGCATGTTGGCTGCATATGAAAAACATGCAAATCTATTCTACGCTTTTTTAAAATTCAAACATTCCTGCATGGAAAAATTAGGCTTCAATTAGGCGAACAATTCTTGCACTTTGTCTTCTTCTGTTTTTTTTTTTTGAAATCCATAAAAAGCAATAACAATAGTGATTATTGAACAACAAAATATTTTTGTTAATTGATTGTATTATGATAATTATAATTATAAAGTAAGAGAAATGAATTTTGGCATCATAAAGAAATACACTAAATGAAATGAGCGCTGCTATTTAAATTGATTGGCTTTAATGTCTGGCCTGGGTTCGTTGACAGGTATAGCTAAATGTGTATAATGAATACAACAATAACAACAATAATAACAATTGTAACAATTGCAAACAGCAATAACCGCAATAATAAAAATCTTAATTCCATGCCATCTTTAACGAACCCTGCTTGCTTTATAAAGTCTTTATATTTTTATAACCAGATGAGCACAAAGGACGATGTTGTTTTATTAGCCTACCTTTCCATTCCTTTGTCTATAAAAACATAATATTAACATATGTCAGACTCTATCTTTGCCTGACCACCAACTCGCGACTACCAGCCAATGGCATCATTAACATTATTATTAATATCATCAGAAAATATTTATTGGATCATAATGAAAAATATACGCATATTAATTTCATTAGTTCATTGGTGGCAAAAAAAAATTCACATTATCAGCAAAAGCGTGCTGTATTTTTTATGAGCGCATTCAATTTTTTAAAGCATTTTCATCTTGAATTTTTCTCTAAGTTTTTATATTGATTTTTCGATTTTATGAGTTTGCCGAACTTTCTACACTTTCTAGCGACAAACTGCCATCAGTGCTCTCACATAAAATGTATTTCCAAGTGCCACCAAAGCAAATGAACACACAGGGCTGGGCTTGGGCCTTGCCAAATTTATATATAAAAATTGTCATAATTTAGAACAGAAAAATTGCAACAATTGTTTGTTTTTTTTTTTTTAATTGACCCAATAAATGGTAAAACTTAAAGCATTTTGTCGCTGCCACTGGGGACAACCGCTGCTATTGCTATTGCTATTGCTACTGCTGTTGCTGATGATAATGATATCGATAACCACTACAATCGTATAAAAAGGATGGCTGTTTATAGGGCATTGGACCAAAAACAAAAAACAAAAAACAAAAAACAAATCAATTTTTCTGTGGGATCTGTTTGTCTTTGTCTTTAGTATCTACCCCCGTCTCCATCACTCTCTTTCTCACACTCTCCCGGACTCTGTTTCTACTGTTTTCATTGTTTTTTGTTTTATTTTCGATTACAACTTCCAATTAATGGCTCTGATGAATAAGAGATGGCTAAAACAATAACAATAAGTCCTGTAATAACTGCAACAATAGCAAATATTTCAGAACAACTTTGTTAATTTTTGGGCCATCTCAATTGGCATATAGGAAATTAGCAATTGGTTGGCATTTTATTTCAGAACGTGAAATAGGCTTAAATGGAATAAGTTGGGTTTGAAACGATCAAGGACACGCCTACAAAAGTAAATTCTTCTTCCGAAAAGGACTCTAAAAACCTTACACTTCATTTTTCTTTAAGGCCATCTCAACTTAGATAAGACGAGTAAATATTCAACAAAAATATAATGCTTACAAAGTCTAGCGTTGTAATCTCAGCAAAGATAATTTAACATGACAATTTTTTATAGAAAATTCAAAAGCAGTGACCCCAATTTGAAGAACGATCTGGCAACATCATCAAATGGCAAACAATTACATTGTTGAAAAATTGAATGACAGAAGATAATTGAGAATAAGCCATAATGAAATCGAGACGTCTACAAAAATAAGAGAAATAAAGAAAAAAAGGTATGTCTGTTTTATCACAACTTTAGTCCTATCCTTGTATGGGCCCAGCCGCCTCTGTGATAGAAAGTGCGCTCTGTATCACAGAACCTAACACTTGTTCAAGCATCATTATTGCCCGTTATCTAAGTATTGTACAGTTACAATTTTAAGGCGCGCGTTTCTCTGTATCCTCTTTGCTTCTTTCACAAGTCCCACAAATCTAAACCTTTTCCACCCTCTATACTTTTCTTAGAGCAGACAGAGGAGTATTGTTAGTGATGATATAAAGAAAGAACACAGAAAGATCGGGCACATAAGTTACAATTTACTCTGCAATAAGGTAAAAATGGCATGACCATTTTACCTCCTAATAGTTTGCAATCAGGATCGTAAGCAATGAAATCGCGAATCTTTCTCCACTTAATTTATAACCACCATAAATGCCATTATTAGCAAAAAAAAAAGAAAAAAAAGAGAAAAACATTTTGAGGGGAAATTTTCATATAGTTTGAAGTTTTACCAAATTTTTGAATCCTTTAAATTTAACAAAATTTTGCATAATTTCATTAAATTTTAGCTAAAATATTGCCCATAATTATATAGAATAGCAAAAAATGAATAAGTTGATTAAAAAATTTCGTTTGAATTGTTTTAAACTAAAAAAAAACAAAAAACAAAAAACCTTGAAACATTGATCTTAAAATGGTAGAAAATGACTTTTAATATAATTTTCCGCTAAACATTTCTCTTCTATGAAAAATTTTCACTTCACGTCACGTCATATTAAATCTTTAATTTGTTCAAAGTTATATAACTTTTCTAGAATATTTTTTTTTGTTGCTATTATTTTTTTCTTTTTTTGCTTTTTCTTCTTTCTTTTTCTATTGTTATTATGATCTACGTAAACAAAGAGAATTTTCTACTTAATATTTTCTATTAAATGGTAAACTAAAATACCAACAACAAGATTAATAAAAACAGCCATAAACAAAACAATTTGAATGACGCGCCAAGAGCGAAGAGTTTGACGAACAAAACTCCACTTAAAGACCACTTTTTTTACATTTTACATTTGTCCTTCCTCTACCTTGTTTCTCCATAAACCAGACACCCACTATCAGAGTTAAGTCAAAGTAATGTCACAATGAGTCATTACTTCTAGAAACCCTTCTTAACTATAGAAGTGACTACAAAAGAAAATGTAGAAAAAATGTTTCTAAAAAAACGAAGTGTACAAAAATAACCAACAACATAAAACCTAAATGTTATTATTGTGCGCAGAAAAGCATTTTATATCGCTGTTAAAACTTATACAAGTTATAAACAACAAACAACAACAACAACAAACAAAAGAACAAAATAATAAAATCTTTAAATAAAAATTTGTGACCCTAAAAAAAAGTGTGGTATTATTACATCTACAAATCTCAACTTAAACATCAAATTTATAAAGGTCATTTCAAGTACATGGGCAGAAAATAATTAAAGCAAAATATAAGGACCAAAAGAATCCCACCACATTACACATAAATCCCACCACATTAAGTACGAAAAGTAGGGAGGAGTTTTCTCCCATTTTCGCTGTAGGGTAAATAAGCAAAAAAAGCCACCTGAAATTTTTCATGGACTTCCTTTACCTAAGACCTTAATATCTTTGTGGCTAGTAATTTGGGTAGATTTACGAAATCTTCTCATAGGCTGAAGTATCTGAGAGCCCAAACATCTACAATGTCGACTACCAAACATGGTGAGTTGGAGGCAACCAGTCCCGAGAAGCAACTGCTCAACTGGGAGTGGCTCATGAGATGGTAGTTGTTGTTCCGTTACCATCAGGTTCATCATGAGTCACGAGATCAGATCCAAAGATTTAATTTGGTACCATGGGATCACCAGCTTTAATATGCCCATTGTGGTGATATTGAGGTTGGCTTCGTGGGGGCTGTGGTGCCCACATCGCGCGCGTTGCTCGTTCAAACATATATATGCTTGTCAGGCAGGATCCCATTTCCCGAATAAAATGGGTAGCTAGGTAGGCTTATGGGGCTAATTTTAAGCTAAACCTAGGAGTAATAGGAAAGCTCCGAATCTAAATACCAAAAATTAAGCCATGTATATAAGGTGTAATGCAGGCTTTAAATTGGAAGCTAGGCGTGACGGTAGCATGCACCCTGTGTACCATGCATTTGAGCCTTCACGGCAGGTATGCATGTAAAACACTCACTGCATTTGGTAAGTTAGTTACAACATCTCACTATAATGAGAAATATGTTGCTCTGAAATTGAATTTAAGATTCTTTGAAAAATCTTAATCTGGAATCTAAAAACTTGGTGCAATGTAAGAAACATATTTTCTAACTAAGCCAAATTGATATATTGCAATATTATGATACATTCGAATAGTGCGAAGGCAAGTTTAAGACCCTTCAAGAACCCTTAGCCTTAAATTAATGTTTAAACGATTACAACAGATCCATTTTATAACGGTAAAGTTGAAACATTTTATAATTATAATAATAATAGATGTGAAAGTTTCAATCTAAAAAAAAAACTTGAAAAGCCAACAGTGTAGACCGATCGACCTTTAAAGAGCTCAAACTCAAAAAGAAAAAACAAAAAGCTTCAAAGTCAGAATTTTAAATAATATTTTCTATGAAATTCCAACATCTTTGTTACTCTCATTTAATTGAAATTTTTTTATACTACTTCCAGTCCTTCTAAGTGATTTACTATCATTCATGATTGAAACATGGCAAGTTGCATAATAAAATGGAAAAAGGAAGAAAGGAAGAACGAAGAAATTCTTTTACTCATCCGAATGAATTTGATAATGACATCTTCATTTTAATGCCCCTTTACACTATTTTAGGCATGTATTGCGGTAATGCCATAATCTAAGAATAATGATTAAGTCTTATAACTACTGATGCGGACCGGGCCTTTCATTAAACAAATAAGACATTAAGACATGAGTGTGGGAAAATATCTTTCTGCAAATATCCATCAAGTTTAAGTTAATTTATATTTCTCTGTCTATCTATCTATCTCTCTTTCTCTCTTACATTTTCTCTTCTTCTCTCTTGTTCTCCATTTCTCTTGTTCTTCTCTTGTCTTCTTTAGCATTTCATAAACTCTATATTTTTAAGTGTAATTTTCACTGTGATTTTTCTGTTTCCGGTTTCAAACTTACTACACGAAGGAAATACACAAAATAGAGAAGTAAATGAACCAAATATATATAAACTTACCATCTCCCTTAAAGTGATGTACTTTAGTTGCAGGATACCAATGACCATACACTATAAGAAAAAGTAAAAAAAAAAAAAGTAAAAAAAAAAAAGTAAAAAAAAATGCCTTAATAAAACTTAAATTCTTGTTAAGAATAGCGCAGAAAAATCTGTAAAAAGTACAGGGGAAAGTGTGTTGCAAATAAAATTGTTGAAATTGTGAATTACAAAATGGCTTTTAAAATATAAAATTTAATGTATTAGCAAAAGGAATGTTAATTTTTGTTCACTGAGAATGTCAAAACGTTCGATCCATCTGGTTCGCTGTGGTTCAGGTAAACTGGCTAAATTTAAATTCAACATCATATTTAAATTTAGTCTTGAAAAATATAACATATAACCAAATCGATAGATGATAGAATAAGGAAATGGAGAAAGGTATCGAAAAAGAATGAATCTATTTCAAAATTGACATCGCTTGCAGTTACATGATGCATTTAGAATATTTAAAAAATTTATGGATACGATTTGATACGTCCATGTCAATAAATTTTTTACAATAATTGATATATAATAAAAACTTACACCAAATGGATCCAAATAAGACCATAACTGTAACTACAGCTACACCCACATAAGATAAAAAGGTTTGAATAATATTTGAGGCTGTTAAAAGTGGTTCTTGATTACATTTATCACCATGTACTTTACTGTCAACTATTGGTATCTAGAAAGAAAAAAGAAATTAGAATACGTTAATGGAGAAGAGTAAAGAAAAGTAAGGAAGAGTAAAGAAAGTAAAGAAAAGTAAAGAAAAGCAAAGAAATTTAAAGAAAAATACAAAATGAATGTAATTTTTTCATTTTTTTTTTTTTACCCCTTAAACAAAATATTGATTAATAGAAAATACATATTGTAATTACTAATAATTAATGGTAATTTTTAATTACTAATTGGTGTTAATTAATTATTCGCTTTCTTTCATACATTCATTAATTATTAATTATAAACGTCAAAATATAATTTGCCCATTTTATTGCGTCACATGAAATTCTAGTATTTATCTACTAATAATTACATAACGCAATTAATTAATTAATGTAATTAATTATTAATTATGTATTAATTATGAAATTCTAATATCTAGCTACTAATTATTAATTATGTTTGAAATAATTTTTTCATTAAAAAAAAACGCTCTAATTATTAACACAATTAAATTTAATTTAAATTTTACTTTGTATTTTAACATAATGAAAATATTTTGTAAATGAAAATCAATGCAATTAGATCTATTTAACATACTCGTTAAGTATTGCCAAATTTCATTCAGATCAATGGATTTTTTTCCAAGGCCTTTGCCATATAATAAAGTTTTCCAGTTTTCCAGATGCCACCAAAAAACTTTATTAATTTTCCTAACTTTCTTAACTTGCAAATTATTTTCTACTTTCTTAAATTATTTAAAAATTTACATCGATCGACTGACTCTGCGCACACGTTCATTTTCATTCATTTTCTCTTTTTTGTCTTTGAATTATTTCCATTGGAAAAAAATTTCCATGGAAAGAGAAGAAAACGTGAAATTTTATATCGTTTTCCTTAAAGACACATTTGATTGAGCCGGAAATTTATTGATGAGAGGAAAAATAGTTATAAAAATATTTTGCTACAATTTGTTGGCAATGCGAGTTGATTTTAATCTTTTTTCTTTACATAAGCTTTTATTTTTATCGTAGAAAAATTGAATGGGACTATTTTTTTTTTGTGAAAAGATTTCAAATTTTGTTCTTATGCTTAATCTTTGTTATGTATATACTTTTCTTTATATACAATAAAGGACAATAAAGGAATGAGTCTTTTTACCATCTAAAAAAGAAAAAAGGCAAAGAAAAAGGCAGACATTCAATTTCTTTACATTCTGAACTGTCCTACTATTTCACTAACTCTCCCTATCACTCCGGCCCTCAACCTCTCAGTCACTCCTTCACAAAACAACTCTTATTACTTTATCAAATGCTCTCTCTCTCTTTCACACACTATCATCCTCTCTCTCACTCCCTTTCTATTAGCACTCTACCTGTCTCTATATCACTCTTTCTTTTTCTTATCACTCTCTCTGTGTCTGTATCTGTGTATCCCTATCCGTCTCTCTCTCTCTATTGCTCTTTACAAAACCGTTTTTTTCTTTCTCTATATAATTTTTTTTCTCACTTCCTTTATCTTTCTCTTTCTATATAACACACACACACACACAAATATTTTCTATCACCAATCTCCTTCTCTCATGTATCCACTACCACTCTCACCAGCTCTTTCTCTTCATTTATCACATCCTCTCTCTCTCTCTCTCTCTCTCTCTCTCGGTCTCTTTCACACATTGACCCACCATTATTCTCTCTACCTCTCAATCGCACTCTATCACTCTCTCACTCTTTTCATCACTCTATCTCTATCTCTCTTTGGCCCTCTTCTATATTTTTTTGGCTTCTGTTTTTGCATCTCCTCTATCTCATTTTGCTTTATTAGACTATAGTTTTCTTGCTCTATCATAAATTATTTGATTACTCTAAACCATAAAATCTTCTGGCATTGTTATTTATATACGTAGATACTTTAAATACACCTTTCTTGGTTTTTTTCTTTCTCTCTTTCCTTCTTTCTTCTATCATTCAAACATCCTTCTTGATGCATTGTATAATTGCTCTTGATTTTATTTTCATATTTTTATCGCTTGCATTATTGGTCGTATAAAATAAAATAAAATAAAATAAAAATAAAAAGCATACTTACTCTGAGCGTTTCAAGTGTATATGGTGAGAAGACTCGAACATATAATGATTGTTCATATGCGGATGGATCTTTAAGTATTTTTATCTTATATTGATGCATACCATGTGTCTTCATTATCAATGTCAACTTAAACACCTTATCATCTGAAGCATTCACCTAAAAAAAAAAAGGCAAGCAAAAAAAAATAAACAAAAAATACAAAAAAAAAGATGAAACAAGAAAAATAAATAAATATGAATGAAGGAGGAATGTGGGAAATATGCGAGATATGTAGGGAAGTGTTCTAGAAAAGAGAAAATACATTCATATATGCTAACACACACACACACGTACATACAATAACTTTCTTCTTAATTCTTTTGCTTACGCTATTTTTCATAAATTTGCTTTTTTATTTTAAATTTTCATTTTTTCTCCTTTAAACGAAAAATGGAAAATTTTTAATAATATTACTCCATAAGTAACGAAATATTGAAAACGACTTCTCCCCTCTCATCATTCAAATGTTTTTTTCTAATTTTCTTTTTTTTTTTGTTTATTAAATTCTTAATTCAGTGCTTGAAATTGACCTCCAAAATCTTATGTAGGAAAGTAGGAAGGCGCTTCAAAAGTCTTTTGCCAATTTTGCATAAAAAAAAAAACCAAAAAAAAAAAACAAAAAATTCCACTTTTTACCAATTTTTTGTTAATATTTTAGACAAAATTGTATATCACCAGATATTCTGAAATAAGCTTTGTATAGAATGAAGGGATCGATCCAAAAAATGCTTCCACCATCTGAACCATATTTATTGCACATATTCTTCATGTCAAAATGCCAGACAATGCCAAAATTATACATAGAAATATTTTCAAAATTATAACTTTTTTTTTCCAGAAGACAGAAAAAGATCACAAAAATGGATCATTCTGAAGATTACATTTATCCAATTTAATAACATTTTATTTTTAAGATCGCATTATTTGAAGTATGGTCCCATTGTAACCATTTTCAATGGGGTTCGTCCTCGCTGAGCCGAAAAAACTAACATACCGTTCAAATTTAATTAAAATATCCCAAGAAATTGCGACATAAAGCTTGGTAATAAATTTATTTACATTGGAGACAGACAAACAGCCGGACAGAGAGATGTAAATCAAGGCACGGTAAGTGATTCGATTATTCTGACAAAAAACTGGGCCTATCTAAATTCCCTCTAAATGTTACAAACATATGCATAAATTTATAATATCCAAATAGTGTAGGGTATTACAATAATAATAGAAGAAACTTTTAAATTGATCTAAAATGTAATTTATATCAAAAGTGATTGATTCCAACCATAAATCATATCAATAGATTTAAAGGAAAAAAAACGAAAAAGAGAGAGATTTTTTTACACCACTTGTGATACACCAGGTATTATAGATTCTTGCAGATGTTTGTTACACCCTAAAAAGGAGTTAAGACGAGAGCATTTTTTTTTTTGTTAGAACACTCGTCTCAGGGGCAATTCTTAATATAATTTAAGTCTTTCTGTACGTCTGCACGTCTGTCCGTCTATCAATTAATCCATGTATCCATCTGTCCATCCGTCCATGTAAATTTGTTATCAAACTTCAAATCGTAATTTTAAAAATATTTCCATGAAATTACGCACAGAAATGCCGAAAAGTCTTTTTAAAATATTGAAAATCGATTTAGATTTACAAATCCTCAACAAATAATGCCACTCTTGAAAGAAAATTTATGACAAATGTTACAAAGTTTCAATTCATTTTAAGTTGACCACAAAATAAACTATAAAGTTCTTATTTGTTTTGCATATAAAAATTGGGAAAAAAAAAACATGTGAACAAATTTATGGTATGATCAACAACAACAATAACAATAGCAATATAACAATTGCAATACCATAAATATTAATTTCCGAAAAGAGTAATGCAAAAAAACGGAAATATTTGTATAAAATTCTACCTAAAATGCGGCTGCATAAAAAAATAAGCTCTTTCAGTAAGTTCATAAAACGTAAGTTTTAAGTATTGAGAAATTATGTTCATTCGAATTGTATTGCATTTTGTTAAAAGGAAGTGATTAATTTCCATCAATAAATGGAAATATTTATTGTAATAAAAAATAAAAAATAAAAAAAAACAAAGAAACAAAGAAAGTTCTATTTTTAATTACTGCGAATATTTTTCTATTTATTTTTCTATTGGAAGTAATTAAGCGTTGCATCATTTATGCGATTATTTCCTTTAAACTTAAAAAAAAAACAGTCTTAAACAATATAAATTACAAATTCTCTGTAAGCTGCAATGAAAAGTTGGCCAAAGCAAACATTTTGGTCTACGGAAAAATATCCGGTTTGAATGACAAACGAATTTTAAATATCCATTTAAGCTTTTTATATCCATTACCCAGAGGAATTTACGTTTATACTCATTTTGTCATTTAATTTGTAACGCCAAGAAAAAATTGCATCAGAGATTTTGCAAAATTTGATCAGCA
The DNA here is from genome assembly GCA_023089585.1 of Melophagus ovinus. NCBI lineage: Eukaryota > Metazoa > Arthropoda > Insecta > Diptera > Hippoboscidae > Melophagus > Melophagus ovinus. Next base: position 8,323,887 of record JAKKIB010000176.1, on the reverse strand, counting down.
TAAAATTCTGAAACGATTTAGACATGTCTGTCTGTCCGTCTGTCTATCCATCTGTACGTCTGCGTATTGAAAATATTCTCCTGATCATAAAATTTGAGATATCCAGCTCATATTTGCCAGAATCATTGGAAGTTCTGGCACCCAGGTTGATATTGAAAATGAGCCAAATTGATTAAAGGACACGCCTACGGTGCAACATAAACCTAGAACATTTCACTTTCTTAAAGTAAAATTTAGTAGTTTTTCGCTCATCATCTGCAAAACTGTAAAAGTTAGAAGAGTGAAATTTTGCGTAAATAGGAAGTCTATTTATCTACAATGTCTGTCCAAAAATCATGCAAATCGAAATTATACAATACCAAATTTTCATTTTTATGCTTACGTTTTCAATTTATTCCTAAAAAAAACTCAGAATCAGATTCTGAATCGTAGAGTCATGGTGTTTTGGATGGTGGTTATTCATTATTCGACTCCAGCCAAATATAATTTTCTTAATTGTTTGTTCTTGTTTTTTTTATATTTCTTTTCGTAAGTGATAAAAGTTAGAAAAACGAAAATTTTAACGCGATTTTTATAAAAATCAATTGAAAATATCAATTTACAATTTTTAAGTTATATTCCAAAAAAAATCCTTTAATGAAATCCTATAACATTTAATGTAAATGAAAAAAAAAAAATTCGAAAATTGAAAAGAAATAATTTTATTTCATTTCATTTCTTCAATTTTTATCATTTTGTTAAAAAACTTAATGCTGTAAAAATGTTTTTATTCCCTTTTTTTGGTTTTTTGTTTTTTGTTTTTTTTTTCGAAAATTTTTGAATATTTTATAGAATCTAATGAAAACATATGTAAAAATGTACAATCACTTTAAATTTCCAATTTTGACAATTTTACACAGAGAGTGAGAGTTTTTATGATGGAGAAAAAAGGAACTGCCAATTTATAAAAACTTTCATGAAGCCAAGGGGATTTATATAATATCTGTATTTAGAATAGGGCGACAATTGAGAAATGTATTAAAGCAAGAATTGAAAAAAATTATCTGAAAAATAAATTATATAAAAATTATTTTCAATATCTATTAATTTGAAAAAAGCTTGCAAAATCTTCAATTAATTATCGAATGATATTTTTTCTAATTTCTGAGAAATGTTCAACCAATTTCTTGAATGATTGCTTACAAGTTCAATATTCATACAAACTTATAATTTTACTTAAAATTATAATGATTTTTTTAAAAAGTGAAATGACAAAATTTTAAATAGAAACTTTATTTCACTTTAGTAAAACGGGCTTATCGGAGTCTGGAGAAATTTCCAACACGATTTTGATGCTTAGGGTAAGTAAGTCCAATAATTCTATCTTTGGGTTTTGGTAAGAGCACCTTTTTGGCATATACCAAATACGAAAGTTTTGAAGGAGTTTCACAAATTATTTAAAATCGAGTAAGTGAATTGAAGACATATTCCAAATTAACCACGCCTTTAAGAGGGCTAAACTTAAAAGCGTCATTTTAGATGCAATGTACAACTGTAAATGTCAACTAATCCTAAGTCACTTTGTATTATTTGTCCATTTCATTTTGATATATTTAAATTAAAGATACTTTCATTGAATTTCAAATAATGCAACTTAAAAAGTTGGCAATCTTAAGTTTAGTTATTACACATTGAATTGAAAATTTCTCATGTTGTGAAGAGGGTTCTATAGAAACTAGCAGCATTCACTTTTTAATGCCTGCTCAAATAAATAACAGAGGAATTTTTTTGAATTAAATGCAATGCATTTAAATAATAATATGAACAGATAAATGATAAGAATCAACTTACAGAAGATAGTGGAAAGTCAGGCGTCAAACCAACCAACCAACCAACCAACCAACCAACCAACCAACCACAACCAACCAACCAACCACAACCACGAACCAACCAACCAACGAACCAACCAACCAACCATTCAAAATGTTACACACAAAGTACACATTTATTGGATAATATTGTCCAAGTATTTTTTCCTGTTTCCTTACTAGTTTCACAATCTATAAACAAGAAAATCCATTTAACATAAAGTCAAAAAGGCAAAGTACGAATTATGTCTAATCAAATCTGTAATGCGACAACATCATAAAAAGGATAAAAACGAAAACGCAGGAAAGAGAAGAAAAATTAAGAAGATAGAATCTTTTAAATAAAGGAATTTTCCTCTTTCATCATCACAATTATCTGCAAGTCTCTTCTCTTTTCTGCTTTCATATCCTCATGTCATTTTTTTTTTTAATTTAGTCTTCTGAATAGTTTGCCATTTAAAACTTGTTACTGATTCACAGTTAAAATAGAATTATAAAAAAAAAGATAAAATAAAAAATTAAAAACAAAAAAATAAAAAATTATAAAAAAAAGCTTAAAAAAAGAAAACGGCCAGAACAAAAACATATGTACATACAACATTATCGAATAATTTAATGTTTGGTCATGCATACCATGACAAAGATGAAGGAGGATACAAGAACAAGAAGATTAAGAAAAGTAGTACTTTTCCTTTTTTTTTTTTGTTCTTAGCTTAAACTTTAAACTTATCTATCTATTATTTCATTACGATTGCCATGGAATTCCATTTGCATATGAGAAATAAGCAAAAATATCTTGTTCAAATGTTTTGAAACATTTGACTCATCTATTTGTAAGGAATTATTCCAAATTCTTGCTTTATATTCACATTTTTACGATGCATCAGAAAATTCTTTATACTCAAACTGAATATCATCATTTATAAAGTATCGAAATCAAGTTCTACAGCTTAGAGTAATGGCAAAGCAAATTCCCCGTTAAACGCCTCAAGATAAATTCCATATGCCTTAGATCCCGATTGCCTCTTGAATCAAGGATAAAATTTCTTGCGTAAACATTTTTAGAATGGAAAAAGAATACATTTGTTTGATTACACTGATATTTAAGGTTAAGTCCAGTACTTCTTGCACGGAGTACTAATACGGACCATCGTAGATAGGACATTCAGAATTTTATTAAAGTCCCAGTAGTAGAGAAAGTAGAGAAGGAATTCTCTTTTCTCCAATTTTCCTAATATGCAGCGTAATTTTATTAGACTTTTAAAATGTATAAAATAGAAGAGAAAAAAAATTAAGCTTCATAAAGGAAACAATTTACTTTGATGTGTACCTCGGATTAGTTACCTTTTTCCTACAAAAGTATTAGTCCTACAAAAGCATTAGTCTTACAAAATCAAAAGCAAAAGAAAGCGCAACACTTACAATAAATTACAATTCTCCCTAGAATGGACGACTTTTTTACTGCATTTTCTAGAAAGTTATTGCATTTTTCAAAAAATTTCAATTAAAAATTGAATGGGCCTTTTTATCTTAAGCAAACTACCAATCAAATTCAGACGGATATGAATTAATCGGTTTTAATTTTTCTATAGATAATATTGAATCGCGAAATATACGCGACATTCGAAATAGTATAAAAAGTGTTGCCCATTAAATGATCAGCTATACAAACGAGAATCTTCAGAATTTGATAGTTTTTACATTTTGTCTATGTAAAACTCAATTTCTGAATTGATTAAAAATTTGACTGTCCGTGTATTCATGGGGGAAACTAGCCCCGAGAAGTACCTGCTCAACTGGAAGTGGCTCGTGAGATGATCGTTGGTGATGCCGGTCATCAGGGTGCATCATGAGTTTACGAGATCGGATCCAAAGATTTAATTTGGTACCACGGGATCACCAGTTTTAATATATGCCCATTGTGATGATATTGAGGTTGGCTTCGTGGGAGCTGTGGTGCCCATGTCGCAGGCGTCGTTCGTTCAAACATATTTATATGCTTGTCGTGCAGGGTGCCATTTCCCGAATAAAATGGCTAGCTGGGTAGACTTACTGGGCTAAGCTAATCTAAGCCGAGGAGTAATTAAAAGGCTCCGAATCTTTACACCAAAGATTAAGCCATGTATATAAGGTGCGATGCAGGCTTTAAATTGGAAGGTAGTCGGTAGCATGCACCCTGTGTGACGTGTCAACCAACGTGTCTACAATCAAATGTACATTTGTGTACCATGAATTTGAGCCTTCACGCAGGTATGCATGTAAAACACTAACTGTATGTATGTCCGTGTATTCATCTGAATTTGGCCATATAAATTTATGATTCAGTTACAGATTACATTTAACAAGATATTTTGAATCAAATTTTATGTACAAGCATGTTTGAACTTAAAAATGTAGGGATTGATTGATTTTTATGACCCATTCTCTAAAGAGCATTTATTCGAAAATTGGATTAGATATATGGCGGCATCATTAATAAAATTATTAACTCTTATAAGGGCAGATATCTAATCGTACAACTGCGAGACATTTGTTTATTTAGATAAAATTGTATTGGAAATTTATGCTTTGATCAGCATGGCCCACTTTCATTACCAAGTGGCCCTGCAATAATCTACAAGTGATGGACTTTGCTAAAAAAAATTTTAAGTCTATCAAAAGTTGATGAAAATCATCACTGAAAGGCCCAAATTTTAAATGATTCAGTAAAAATTATATAAGCGACAATACAACACTTTCAATACTGGCAGTCAAGATAACAATTTCACGTAATTGTTATTCTTTAGTCATGGCAGAAAAATATGACGAAAAATATCATCTCATAGATTTACTTGAGATTTTGAGAGGTCACTAAGAATTTTCATAATATTTAGAGTACACAAAAAAAAAATACGAAAATTTTACTTAACATCATTGACAATAGCAATAACCATATTCAGAATTGTAAGTTGAAAAATGGAGAAAAACGAGGAAAGCCAGAAAACAAAGCCATAAATAATTTTCATTTCTATAAATAAATATTGGAATAAAAATGGGCCCCTTTGAGAAAAATAATATATAACAATTATAATAATGATGATATAACTCAACAAAAATAATAAGAAAAATTATGGCAACAATAACAACAATAAAAACAACAATATCAAACAGCAATAAAAAATTGCAACAACAACAAAATACTTATAAAATTCCCTAAACACTTAAAAAAATGTTTAGAAAAAATGTAAAATATGCAAGAATAAAAAATAAATAAAAGGAGTCCCAAAAAGAAAAAAAAAAGAAAACATTATAGCCGATCGATGGGAACTCTAAAATACCATGTACCAGATTTTCAAAGCAAATAAAAAAACTATAAAAAAAACTAATGAAGCGGAAAAGTTAAATATTTGCAAATTTTTCCAATAATTTGGACAAAATTTGTAACCGATATTTAGCAAATTGTTAAATAATAACTCTGGAAAAAGAAACCATAACAAAATTTTTTAACTTACTTTATACATGGACACGCCCCTTTGACATAAAACACAACGTGTAATAAAAAATTCATCAAAATAATAAGAAATTTACATGGATGGACATACAGACAGATAGACAGACAGACAGGCAGGCTTTATTTAAATTTAAAAAAAAAAGCATAAATATGAATCTGGCTCTTACAAACAACATTTATACAAACTTATAGCACTTTGTAGGGTATTTAATAATGGTAACGAAATAAATAAAGGAAAAAAGCATTCAAAAAAAAAAAGTTTGAAAGATAAGTGAAATAAAGTGTTGTGAAGTGATGTGAAATGAAATGAAATGTTTGAGAGGGCATTATAGTGAATATACACGCAAAGCACCAATCACATAATTTATAAAAAAAACTAAATGGGCAGACAGACAAATGGATAAATAGACAAATATAGAGGCAGAGAGATAACAGTCAAACAAAATACAACCAAATTTTAAATTATAAATGATATCAAAAAATTGGTCTACATAATGATCATGCAATTTACTTTGTTCAGGGAATTGGTATGGAGAACCATTGTGCAGTAAAGTACAATGGTTTTGGCTTGTTAGACATACAAACAAATAAGAGGAATGGACGTTACGAATAATCATAATATTTATCAGATAAACAAAGGAGAGGAAGGGATGGGAAATAAAAGGAAAGAAAGAGAAAGAAAAAGAAAGAAAATAAAATTAGATATATACTGGATAGAAATAAAGGAATGTAACAAGGCTATACGGAACACAAAATTATATAGAGAAGCCGTTTCTTGTTTTCACTTACCATTTCTAACTTAATGAATACTTAGTATTCCCTAAAAACTAATAATCAAACATACAATAAACTAGGAAGCAATGCAGCCGAAACCAAATCCAATCAAACCAAAGCAAAGCTAAGCGTTATCTCTTTCTTACAATCATTGTGGCATGATATGAAAATGATTTGGAAAATTCCAAAACAACAGAAAAGAAAAAAAATTACAAAAAAATATAAAATGCAAAAGTCCTTAAAATCCTTTCTAGTCGACTGTTTACTTCATTTTAGATTGCCATTGTGTAAGAGAAAATTTTTTTCAAAACCAAACGAAAAAATTTAGAAATCAGTAGTTTTTCATGGATCAGTTTTATGATTTTTTAAATAATTTTCAGTTATCTAAAACAAATTTTTAATATATGAAAAAATAAAAATCTTATTTAGATCCAAGATTTAAATAACAACTAATTTTTTTCATTTTTTTTTTCCACAAAACAACTCTTTGTCGAAAAAAGCTGCACAAAAATTACGATTTTTATAGTTAAATAGTAGAATTACATGGACAAAATGACTAGAAATACATTTTGAATGTTACATATAGCTGCATAAAGTTATAATATTCTGTAACTCAAATAGTGCAGGGTACATAAAGAAAGTGGCCCTTAAAAAAACAGAAAGCTGAAAGTAAGAAGCAAAAAAAGTATCTTGATTTTGCTGTTGACGAAATTATCTTGATACATTATTCTAATATATATATTGCTGCCGTTTTAAATTGTTGTTGCTGTTGTTGTTGTTGTTGTTGTTGTTGTTTTTATTATTATTATTGCTACTATAACTTTTATTGTTGCTGCTTTAGTTGAATTATATGGAGACACATATTTTAGAGGAAATATTCATTAATTTTTTTCCCTTCATGGTATTTTGCAAACAAAACAACAACAACAACAATAGCAATACATGCAGCAGCAACAACAACAATAACATTAAATACAATAACAGCAACAACAATAAACAATAGAAAACAAAATAAAATAAACGAAAAATTTATTGCAGTTAAATTATAATCCTTTGATTCAATCAGTCAATCAGTTCCTCAAACAATCATTTATTCATTTACTCAAGCAGTCATTTGCTCATTTATTCATTTACTCCTTTCATTCATTCAGTCACTCATTTAATCATTTCTGTCTAGCTCGTATTCCTTCTTTATCATTATTTCAATCAATTTGAAATTGCCATATTTGAAACAATTTGAAAAATTTCTAAATAGAGGAAGAAATTTGGATCAACTGATATCTGTGTAGTACACATTATGCCAACTTTTTATAACCATCATCATCCATCAAAGAGATTGCTGGTATATTATTGTTTTCATTATGTTTGTAACATTTAAAAATTCTGAATTGATTTAAGTTTGTCTGTCCGTCCGTCTTTCTGTCCATCCGTTCATCTATCTGTCTTTTTGATGTCTTGAAGCAGATAAATTTGTCATCAAGTTATAGGTCGCAATTTTTTGATATTTAAAAAAAAAACAAAAAAAAATTTTGCTATGTAGATTAATTTTGGTTTGTGGACGAACCCCTAAAAATCAAGTGTGATCAAGTTTAAGATCACTTTTGCATGAAGAAAAGTTACAAATTTGAATATATTTCAATGAGAATTGATTTTTCTATTGGATCTTGACATAGAAAATACTGAAATCAAATTTCTTATAAAATCTTTATAATGAATTTTTTATATTCTTGTCTTCTTAATAATAAATCTATTTGATTTTTTAGTCATATTAAGAAAAGTCGTATAGAATATTTAAAAGTTGTCGCCATCCGACTGTAACATTCTGAGTTGTTTTCTTTTCTTTTTTGTTAACTGCACAGTATCAGAATATTTTATGTATTAAACTGAAAATATCTGAAAAAATTTGACATTCAATACATGCTTTCTATCGTTTGATCTTTGGAAGTTTTTCCATTACACAATTTTATTTATATTTTTTTATATAATTTTCAATATATATATTTACAATTTTACAATAAATTTTTGTTTGTTTGTAAAATTCTATAACGTTAACATTTGAAATGAATTTTTCAAAAAAAAAAACAAAATTTGGAAAAAGTTACTTTAGTCTAAATGTATCAAAAGAAACCAAGTAAAATCGATTGCTTAAATCTGCCGAAGTTGACTGTTGAAAATAAAATTCTAACAAATGAATCCATGAACATTCCGAACAAAAGTTTTTCACATAAAATTTAGCGATAACTTTGCCCTGATTGCTGTAAAAAAAATTGTCCTTTCAAAATGGCAATCGACACTTTGTATTTCGAATGCACCAATTCCCAAAAGTATCATTTCTCCCTATGGACTCACAATATTTAATTTCATAATCCCCGATGAACCCATTAAAATTAATTTCATAGCGCACAAACGTCAATTCTATTTAAGAAGCCCAATTGATGGTGTTGTGGTTTACCTTTAAGGGAGGTAGCGATGCCTATCTGTAATGCTTGTCTGAACGATTAAAAATGCCATGTAGGACGAAACTTAGACCTTTAAAAAAAGTGGACTTCTATTGATAAGGCTGTATTTTAGAGTCTAAACATAACCTAACAATTAACAAGCGAACAATTACATAAATTTATATATTGTCACAGAAAGATGGACTAAAAAAATGCTCAAATCTTAATACTTCAATAAAATGGATGCGCAATACTTTCAAAAAAATTTTTTTTTAATCTTTAGATTTTTAAAAAACTTCTTAACGTAAAAACAAAAAAAATTACGTAAATTTTACATTTTATTTGGCGAACAAAACTTACTGCGTCCACACTATTTCGCCAAACAATTTAATTAGGTAAGAAAAACTAGAACATTGACAATTGTGAATTGGAACTAAATGTTTATGGTGCGTTTTAACTTATTTTTTCTTTTTTATAAATTTCACATAATACGAATAAGATTTCCTCTGAGGGTGAAGATGAGGAAGAGGAAAAGGAAGAAGGAGAGTGACGATAGCGGTAACAGTGATGATAATAGTTGAAGCCTATGAAGAGCAGTTTCATTTTGGTAAGTTTTACTTTTCTTATCTCTTTTATCGTAAAAGAGTTTTGCCAGAGTTTATTTGCTCTTTTCCATGATTGAAGTCTAATGTAAATATTAAAATATAAAGTTTTATATTGAATAAAGAACTAGAAAAAACTAGATATTAAATGCATAGCAAAAATGTCTAACAGAGAACGCTTAGCAAGCAAATTTTCTTCAGCTTTATAAAATATATTTAATAAAAAGTTTTACTTATTTGTATATACATATATTTCTATTCCTCATGTTATGTTATTGTTGCTTGGGATCCTTTAGTAGTCATTTTATATTTTATTCTCTCTCTCTATCTTTATCTCACTCTCTCTGTCTGACTATATACGTATGTATGTAATGTTTTTAAACAGCAAGAGAAATAGAAACTATAAAATATTATAATTGAATGGTTGGACTGACTGACTTATTGACAAGACATATATAAAATTCAATAAGAAAACATAAGTGTGTGAAATATTTGGCTGTAGCCAAATCTTCACTAACCAAACCAATCTCATCCAGATACTAACAGTGTTTGGTAATTTGTAATGCAAACAGAGTTGCATCAGTTATCTCATTTCGGGTAGGCGTGGCCAATTTTTATGATTTTTATACAGACATTTATAAAATAAAGGCTTTAATATTTGTATCAAAAATTTTCGCTTTCTCAGCTATTTTTAATGAATTATTAAATTTTCAAAAATTAACAGAATTTTATAAATTTTGCTTAAAAAGCCAGACTTATTCTCAGTTTACTGGCACTTTGGGCTTGAAATTTTGATCGATCGGCTCATTTCCAGTTCCCATTAATGTTGTTGAACTGTTGACGATAGACAGACAAGCAGACGTGGCTAAATTGTTTCAGAATTTAATGCAGCTCAAGAATTTATACACTTTGCATTTACAAACATTTACAAATATAATGATCAAATGAGTATACCGCCCACATAAACTTTAGTTTTTGATGGGTATAAAATGTATTTCACATATAATAAAACGGAAATTTCTAATAGCAATACAAAAAGTTAACTTGGCTTTTAAAAGTTTATACATATAAATAGAATATGTATTTTAATGTAAGAAGGTAAATGAAAGTATAAATTTAGATCTAAGTAGATAAACAATCATGATTATATAAATAGATAAGGATTGAGAATAAATATGGAAATTACACACCGCAATTGCATAAAACAGTTTTCTTTTTGTAAATTCCCTTTAAATTCATTGTTTTCATAAATGGTTGGGTGGGGCGGGCGATGGAGGCGTGAAGGTTACTTTGAATATATTTTATATTTAAAATGTTGGCAAGAAACACAACGGGCCCTATTCAACTCTAAACTTTCCAAATTAACAAAACTGTAAGGTGCATGGTAGAATAAGTCTATGCATTTAAATTAATCACCCAAAAAATTTTAAAATAAATGTTCAGTTTGTAATAATTTCCTTAATGGATTTATATTTTTCTAATTATCTAATCGATCTAAATTCAACCAACAATTCATCTAATGTGTCCAATAAAAACTTTCTTATTCAGATTTCTTATGCAGATCATACTTTTTGGAGATATTTTAATGGCAGATGTTTTGAGCGTTTCATTATTTATGAATGGTTTTAAAAAAGGTCAGATATCTAATTAACCGTAATCGTATAAACTTTTCAAATATAAATCCTATACTTTTAAGAATCGTTCGTTTGAATCAATTCCCTTTCAGAAAGCACTAAAGTACAAAATTTCTTTTATAATTGTGAAACCATTTAAATTGAGAATAAGAAGTAAAATAAAACTCTACACAATTTAAATAAATAATCATAATATTAATAATTTGATGGATATTTCATATTGAATCATATCAAAAGTTAACACCATTAATTAAGTTAACATACCTGAACTTTGTGTAAAACTTTATCTATGCCACTAATAGTTAAATCTGGTACACGGAAATTGGCTAACATAAGAATTGGTGGCGTTACTTTAATACCAGGTATCAATTTTAATTTTAATGTATCACTTAAACCATACGGTTTAAGAGTTATCTGAAAAATTATGCAAGTGAAATAAAAAAAAAACCAGAAAATTATTAGAATTAATTTGTATAAATTGCTTCATTTAAAAAATTACCATTAAATCGAAAACGATATCGTCTAATGTAGTTAAAAGTAATGTTTCATTAAAATTTGATTTTGGTATAATATCACAGGCATACAATCCACCATTATCAATATCTAAGACTGATGTTACCATATATTGGTCTAACAATTGTTGACCTATTTCTTGTTTGCGGCTTAATTGACATTTGAATAAATTTTGCGAAAATTGATGATCACGCAAGGATTGTGCAAATTTTGAGATATTTTTTGCAAATAAATTAGTTGTTTTATCAATTTGTGAATGATGTTGAATGATAAAATGGCCACGATATGTTGTCCCAGTAAATATATCAAAAGTTTTTGTAAATTTTATCTGAAAAGATATTCAAAAATTAAAAAATAAATAGAAATTACTTCACTGTATTATAAATTATAAATCAAAAAATAAATCAAAGAATTTTATATAAAATTATTAAATTATTATTTAGATAGATCATCTAAGTTTATTAAAAATATGCGTAGTATTTGTGGAAATTTTCACTTGCGGCTAGTAAAAACCGAAAGCCAAGTACAAACTTAAGCAATATTAACAAGTCAAAAACTTATACAAATATCTATTGGCTTCAAATTATTAAGTAACCATAAGACGTAGAAATTTTTCCATAGGTCTTCAATAATGATATCTCCTTAACTAGCAGATTATCAAAGTAGTAATAAATTTAAAACTATATCAAGGTAATTCACAAATCTAAATATTTCACCCATTGTTAATCGAACACTAAAAAAAATCGTGAAGATTAAATAAGACAATAAGGCATGCTACATAATAAAAAAAGGAACGATCGAAATGTTAATGTAGAAATTAAAATGACCAAGTCAAAAAAAAAATTTGTTCTAAGGAAAATATCTCTCTAAACACATTTCGTAGATTAAAACATTTTTAAGTAAAATCTTTAATAGCAACAATGATAAAATGGCAGCAAAAGTTCAGTAATAGTTATAGGGAAAAGTTAGATACCTTATAAGGTTCTCTCAATATATTTTGTACATGGAACAACAACAACAACAACAACAACAACAACAACAATGGCAGCCAATTTGATTCATTACAAATAAAACTTTAAAATTTTCAAAAATATAAAATGTTTGCGTTGAAACATGAATTTTAATTATTAAATTATTTAATCTACATAACTAAAATAATTTTTTGTACTGTATTTAAAATAATTTACAGTGTAATACAAGCAATTCTAATTCAATATATTCTGGCGTTCATCATTAGATTAATAATGAATCTTTTAAAAAGCAAAAAAAAAAAAACACAAAAATCATTAATGAAAAAATTATTAACGTTTGCAAAAACTCCACAAAACGGACAGAGTCATGTATGCAGCACATTTTAAAAGAAATAAACATTTATCAACTTGAAATATTACAAAACGATTCAAGTAGTTTATAAAGCACTCTACTTAAATGCATTTGATGGAATTTTCCACTTAAAGCTTGAACACAAAATTAACTAAAAACTTATCAGATTTTGAAGAGTTAATCTGGACCATCTTTAAAATGTTCTACAAGCTCTACGCTTAATATGATTAAGTGGTCAAGGCAATATATATTGAAAGTGATAGATTTTTTTTTTTGTTTTTGAATTAAAGTAGAAATCTTTCTAAATAGAATGATGTAATAAAAAATCGATCTATCCTCAAGATTTTGTGATTATTTTAAGTCGTTTAATGCTATAAAAATATATGTAGTCAGGAAGTTAGTTAAAGAATGATTTATACAAGCAACTTTGATATGAAGGAAGCAATTTGTAATGTAATGTAAATAAAAATAAATAACAAATGATAAAACCACCATTTAAATCATGCTGATGTAGCATACAAAAAAAATCTAGAAAATAAATTCTGGAAAAGGATGAAAACGAGACGAACTTACCATATCAGCAACACGAATATCAACATCAAATTTTATAAAATTGTTGGTAGTTCTATCGCCAACAAAAACAGAGACTGTATCGCCAAATTTAAAACGATTGCCAATCACTTGAGCAATTCCTGTAGTTACATAAAAAAAGAAAAAAGAAACAAACAATAATGAGAAGAAAGGCAAAGGAAGTGTAAGTAAATAAAGTAAATAACTGAATAAGTGTATAAATAAGTAAATAAAATCAAAAAGGCATGCAAAATACTATACAAAATTCGTTAGGAAACAAAACAAAAAATCAAAAACAAAATACAAAAAAACAAAAAAAATCTATACAAAGTAAAAATACAAACAAATAATGACTGTAAAAATACACTCCATACGTATATGTTTAAATTGTATTACAGCCACACATGACAACGATATGCTCAAGTCTTAAAAAGGACGAAATCTAAAATCTACATACACAAAAAAATTAATAGCAAGCGTACATTAAGTAATATTTTGTAATTCTCTAAATAAGCAACGTATACATTTTCATACAAAATCCATTCAAATATATACATATGATGGATGGCAGGAGGACAGAGCACAAAAGGATAACATTTTTAATGTGCACGAGTAGTTGTCACAGATTTCTAGGAAATTTTCAATTCTTAAACCAAAAAAAAAAAAAAAAAACCAAAAATTTCAAATAGCAAAATTTCAAAAGGAAAATGTTTTCCTTTAGTGGATTTGGCTCATTTTCAATATGAAAATGAATCTTCACGAAATTGTAGCTCTTTTTTAATTTATTTAAATAAATATGGCAAAGTCAGTTTCAAATTTAATGACGCCTTAAAAACAGTAGAAACTTTGCTGAGTCTTTGAAAATTTGCTTGAATTTTTTTTTTTTTTTGTTGATTACAAAAGATTTAACAAAATTATTAGACTTTTATAAATATGTGAAGGATAAGTGCGAAAATTTATAGCATTTATTTTTGGGATCACGTAAATCCACAGTCCTAATTGATCTATGTTTTTCCTTCTTTTTTTTTGTAAATATATATTTTTTTTTGCATTTTATACCCTACACCTTTAGCAATATACTTTGTATTATAGATTTGTGTGTTTGAATAACACAGAAAAGAGTTTTAGAATGGATAGAACAGATTTCTAATTCAATGATTTAAGCCCGTCCATCCGTCTGTCTGACCATGAAAATTTCTTATTATAGAAGAGAGAGCATTTTTAGAAGCTATTGAAAGAAAATTTGCTATGAAGGCATAACTTGGGCCCAAAGATGCCCTAGTATAATTATGAATAAGATCAGATTATTATCACGTTCCTATGTCTCATATAAAACCTTTCTTTGTAAAGGACTTTTGGAAGGGGTTATTTCTTCTTCATTATGAAGAGTTTTTGTTTTGGTAAAACTCGATTTAAAATCACAAAATCGATCCTTTTTAACGCGCATGCTCCATATAACTTTTCAGAAGGAATTTTTGGTAAACACAAATAATTTTTAAACATTGTTAAGCATATTATGGTAAGTAGGTGGTGTAGGGTGCACAGTGAGTACTTAATATATTTACATGATTTTTTATTTGCAAAAATTTTTTCATTTTTTTTCCTTTGTTCCTCTTGCCTTATTCCTTATCTTCTCTATTTTATTTTAACTTTAAATGGTTATTGGTAAAATTAACTACTGCGAGTGCATCAAACGGCATCGCCCTTTCAACATGAATTACACCATTAAATTAGTAGAAACAACAAAAAATATATATATAATAAAAATGAGAGAAAAGAGTAAACATTTTATATATAAAGTTTATTTGAAGGACTTTTTCTGATAACTGAACTATTCATTCATTCATTCATTCATTCATTCATTCATTCATTCATTCATTCATTCATTCATTCACTTCACTTCCATCCAACCGAACTCATTCATTCGTCCATTCAGTTATTCATTTTGTTGAAAAATTCTTTACTTTGTTTTTTTTTTTTGAACAAAGCAAAAAGTAAATACTCTAAAGTGAGGTAAATAACGAAAAAATAGTAAGTAAACAAAACAAAATAAAACAAGAAAAGAAAAGGGAAAAATGTGAAAGTTTAGAATTAAATAACGAATTTAAGAAAAACGAATGGAAATGCCAACAATAACGCAAATATTACTACCATACAAATATTATTAGTGTTCATTAATTAATCCAGTGAAGAAGTATTGAAAGAGTCTATTTTATTAAAATAAAAAGTATTTATATATTTTTTAAGGGAATATCGATCATTTGATGAAAAAATAAAAAGCAGAGACTTAATAAAGATAATAGAGACTTTTTCGCTAGGACTTGATACCATAAATACTGTGCTCGCTAAATTGTAAACAAACTTAATTGCCAGAGAAGTATGTGGTGTCGACAAAGGCCAACCAAACCGATCAAATCATCTACCAAGATTACAATATCTGGTATTTTAAAGCGGACCAGCAAACGAAAAAACTTCACTTTTATGATTTTTGTAGTAGTCCTAATTGACGTTAATTTTTACGGATGCGAAAGGATACCGAAAGATTCTCATAAAAAAAATAAATCAAAATCAACTGAAGGTTCGAATGCAGCGATAGCTTCTTTTTTTATTTTATAACCACCACCACCCAAAGGTCGTTATAGGGTTTGTAACACCACGTAAAATAAAGCTTCGGAGATCCCACAAAATATATATATATATATATATATATATATATATGTATTCTTTAGGAGTATTTAATTCTGAATTGATTTAGACATATATCATTGGTCTGTCTGTCTATCTATCTGTCTATCTGCCAGCCTGCTTCTCTATTGGTATGTTGCCATTCTTCTGGCTAACATTCTAAGGTATGAAAATTTATATAAGCTGTTGCTATAATTTAGACGCCAAAAGAGATTACTGTTTTTTGTTGTTGTTGTTTTCATGGTTACAATTACATTGTTAATTATTCTATAATAACAATATACAATTACAGCAAAAACAATAATAATAACAATAATAATATAAATAATAACAATAAAAGTAATAATGGTTTTATAAATTAACTAAGTGAACTTACCGGTCTGCTTGTCAATAGTTAAAATTGTTTCATCCGAACTCGACCAATATGATGGTAAAAAGGATGATGATGGTGGCGATAATGATGCTGTCGACAATACTGATTCAAAGCATATTACATCACCAATAGAAAATATTGCCTACATAGTGAAATAGTCAAACGCAATAGCATCGTCCCCAAAAGCATACCGGAGGCAGAAGTGTAGGCATAGGCATACAAACAAATGTGTATACATTCATTAAACGTGGCATACATTTTCCATTCCATGGAGCAAACAATTTGTTTTTTTTTTTGTTTTGCATAATGATTTAAACGAGAGATAAAGTAACAAAAGCAATAAAGAATGATGATGATAATTTTGTTTTTTTTTTATTATCATCGCCGCCATCCAACATCAGCATAATCATCAACAACAATAGCAGCAATAACAGCAATAACAATTCAATAATGGCCATTATAATATCAGTCAACATCAGCATTAATAACACAGCGGGTGCATAATGTAAAAGGAGATAACATATCGATATTAATAATCATTACAATATAAATAGATATTATAATAGGCAGACAAAGGAAAAGCCACCAAACCAGAATGGGAATAAGAAAAACATAGAGATAGAGAGAGATAGTGAAAAAGAGAGAAACATAAACATAAGATAAATACTATATAAAGATTTTTTTGTATAAAAGTGTAGCAATACAAAAATGACGAAATGCCTCATCAAAATAATGCTAAAAGCATACGAGCATAATTGTATAATGACATCAATTGATAAATCATAAATACGCATGACATCCACTGAGGGAATTAGGTCCATATTAATTGATAATACGAGGTTAGTTTTATAAATTTGGGTCCCTTTTAGCTTCAAATCAATATCTTGTATAAGCAAAAATATGAAATAATATCGTTGTTTAATGACCCTCTTTATACCAAGAGACTTTAACCATAACCTATAACAGTTGGCAGATGGTCTCCTGGAGTGATATTATAGATCAATAGCCTTACTACTTGTGCAAAATTTCAAGTTTCCATTTTTTGCAGTTTGCGAGTAATGAGCAAACCAAAAAAAATGAGAATTTGCTTTAAAAAACTGAAATAGTTCTCAGTTTATATAGCATTATGGGCGTGTCTATTGGCTGATTTTGCCTATTTTCAAAACCAATCTATCTGCAAAAAACTTTCAATGTTTCTGCGAAGTTTGAGCTGGATATATCTGTTTTTGCGATCAGAAGGGAAAATGTTATAAAAGGCAAGAGGATAAGCGGACAGATGGGCAGATAGGCATGTCTAAATCGATTCAGAATTTAAGGCTAAACTTCCCTTTGGATGTTACAAACGTAATAACAAAATGAATATATTCTCACTCAACCCATGTATGATGGGTATTAAAAAAAAGAAGCGCAATCAAGTAACTTTACATTGCAAAAGATTCTCTAGAATCTTAAACACTAAATGGAGACGTGACATTACTTAATGAATGTTTTAATGCTAATCACGTATAATATTATGGTGTATGAGATGTTAAAGTGTAACTGTACCATCATACCTTTTTGTGTGGTTCGCTTCCCCATTATTGTCATTATTATTATTGTTATTATCATCATTTCTATCATATAAATAATATCTAAAATATGTAGTTGTCTATAAGTGACAAACCACATTGTTTGCATAGAAATTATATGTAATGATACAATAATAATAATAAAAGGATATACTTGAAGAAGTAGAAGGAAGGAAGGAAGGAAGAGGACCAAGAAAAGTAAAAAAAATATGTATGAAGTGTTTAGAAGGAATAAAAGAAATAATTTATTAAAATACTATCAAGTGTACTCAAGTTTTGCATTTTCGTTCATTCTACAAAACTTTCATATCCCTTCTTTTATATACTAAATTTGCCTCTCTTGCTTCCTCACTATATCTCCCGGTTTACCGTTTAATTTTAGATATACTTAACTACCCTTAATAGTTATATTAAAGGTATATTAATATTTACCTTTACTGGATAGATCTGGTTTGAATCGGCGACTGATAATTTAATATAATCCTCAGCAAATTTAACTCCAATAGTATCCTTTAAAGTGATTACAAGCATATTGTTCGTTTCACGTGGCATATTTATCTAGTTTTAAAAATATTTAAAATGGATTCAAAAAGTTAACAAATGTTGGTCAAAATTGATGCGCACATTAATTTAAGTCAAAACATAAGGCAGTGCCAATTTTCAATAAAATATGTTCAAAATTCGAACTTTTTTTCCAGGTAAGAACCCTTTTTTAGGAAAGGGGTTATATGGGGCGGAATCGTAAAAATAATCCCATTTTAACCATTTTCACAAGGGTTTGCCTGTAAGCCAAAACCCAAATATCACCAAAATATCACAAAAAATGCCGACCTGTAACAAATTTATATGAACAGATATCCGACAGACAGACGGACAGACTGACTTAAATTGAATCAGAAAGTATTTCTGAGTCGCAATCAGCATAATAAAATATAACCATAGAAAAATATTTTCTATTGAAATTGCAATGTGGGCGTATCTTTAAAAACAATTTAGACTATTCTTTAATATCAGCCTTTTAGAATTTACAATTTAAGCACAATCATTATGATACACTTGACACAGGCTGTCTAAAAGAACAGACAGACACCTCTTGATCAATTTTGTAATAGATTATAATCAAGAGAATATAAACACTCTGACAATTAAATTTTTAATCTCTAATCTATCTAAACAAACTCAAATGCCACTGAAATTTACTTCAAAATATTTAATAATTTATAGATGCATTTTAAGGATTAATCTATTTTTTGTTTAACCATAATAATTCGATTTAATCACACTCAGTTAGTTGTAGTTGACATTTTTTATGCAACCTCAACTAACTAATCCCAAAAATTCGTTACATATAAAAATTTTCAGAATGAAAAGCCTCTTAAATTTCATTTTTATATTTTGTATGACTTTATTTATATTTCTGCTTTCTTTAGTTTGTTTTTCCCTTTCTGTTCGTTCGATTTTTGTTCTTTTCGGTCTTGATACATTCAGAGAAACCTCTAACACAAAACACCATCCACGAAAACAAGAAAATAACATAAAAAAAGAAGTAGCAAAAGCAAAGAAGCAACAAAAGAAATGAAAATGAGGAAAATTTGTCCAAACTGTTTATAGAACAGCAATAAACTTAGTTATTATTTGTTCTTATTATTGCCATTTTTTTCTTTTTTCTGTTTACTATTTGCTTTTTTTTAAAGCAAGACATTAGATATTCAAAAAAAGGAAAAAAAGGACTACAAAACATGTTGTTCTGCTGCTGTTTTATACGTAACAAATTTTGTGTGTATTGCGGTTTGTTGAATACAAGTAAAATTTTCTACCATTTTCACAATATTGTATGGCTAGTAGTAACAACCTGGTTTCTAAAGCCGCAATCGCAGCAAACAAGGATTTGCTTATGTTTTTTTTTTCTTTTTTTTTTTTGTTTTTTGCATATGCTTTCTTTCTACTGACCAAATATTTTTTTATTTAAAAATTATATGTGTACACTTATGTTATTACAAATGCATGTGTGCATATGGATATTATTTACATATATATGCAGATGGTCTTAAATAGTCCAAAGTAAAGACGGTTGTTTATTATTTAAACGGACAATGGACGCTAAACAATGAGCGTTGGTAAAATGTTTTTTGGTTACAATGAATCTTTCGATTTATGTGATAACTTATATTCTCATACACATAAAAGAATTTCATATGAGTAGAACTTTTTTTTAATTCATATAAATTACTGCAAAGTTATTTCATGTCCATTTGTATTCAAATATACCTAATGCTATTGCTCTGCGTTCTACAAGATGCGAGGGCATTATTTTTTTACAAGTACTTCCTTAAAAATGCTTCACTTAGTCTTCACTTTTTGAGGACCCTAAAAACTTTCAATTACCTGTCTTTTATAACTTACGAGTAATGAGCAAAAAAAGTGACCAGAATTTGAATTACTCCAATCTCTCATTTAAAAATCTCTCATTTTCCTTATATTATTTAATTTATTTAATTACAAAAACGTATGGTACGATAATACTTTACTAGTAGATTCTACTTACCGAAATTGTCATATTTTTACCAGTGTGTACATCAACCGAATCTTTATGAGACAATTCATACTTTAAACTCATGCCATCACCAATAGTATGAGCAAATTCATTACCCAAATTGTCATGCAAGGAGACTTTTAAAGCAAAATTTGTACCACTTGGTATTTTCGTTTCTGTTTGTCGCATTTGTATTGTAGGATAACTTAATGTTGCCATTATATATTGAACATGCTTCACTTCAATACCTATTGCCAATGATTGATCAAAAGTTTTAGCCTACATTAAATCGGAAAAAATTTTTAAAATTATTAAAATGATAAATTACTGAACACGATCATGATTTCTTATTTGAATTAAATACTAACTATGATGGAATCTCTTCCCAATATTTCTCTAGAATGTACGAAACCGTCATATTCAACCGATATAATGTTGTAATTTTCACTAGCTATATGATATATGGCGTCATCTAAATTCACTTTTAGTTTTACGCTACTACTCGGTGGCATTAATACGCTCTCGGTTATCATATGTTTGGGTGATTCGAGAGCCAAGGTTTTACAAACTTTTATTTCTAAAGAATCATTTAATATACGGCCACCTGGCAATCGGATTGAAGCCATGATTTTAGCTTTCCCCGGACTTAAAGCTTTAACACGTACAGAAATTAAATCAGGTTCCTTATATTCAATACCTTTAAAGAAATATGATTAAATCAAATAAGAATAAGGCTTTATTAAGAAAATGCATATTAGAAACAAGTAAAGAAATATTTTTTTACTATTTTCAAATGGAGAATAGCCATCATTCGAGATAATCAATGCAGCCCTAGGCTTATAATATATACTAAACAATTTTTAGTGTTACGTCTTATATGAATTAGAAAAACAAAATTGACAAATTTTTAATCTAGTACATTTTTTTCAATTATCGGTGTTTTTTTTTAATTAAAACTTTATATTTAAAAAAAGTGGTCATAAAAATTGTTGGATCTTACCGTAGTTAATCCTGCCCCATGCCAAATTCGAATAACTATCACCAATACTTTGATAATAAACTCATAAATATAGACACTGTGTAGAATTTTAAAATAAAAGAAGCGTACAGACACTCAATTCAAAAGTAATTTTCTTAGCGTTGGTTATAATAAAATACATGTCCATGTCAAAACCTACTTTTTCTTACAAACATTTGTACCATAAATGATGCAAGATGTAATGTTTGTATGTTCCGCATCTGTGCTTGAATTAAACACTTTAATATTCAAGTTCATCTTAAAACATAGTCTTTCATTTATGGACTTAAAGTGAGTTAAAAAATGTTTTAATTTCACATTTAATACTGTATCATAGTCCAAAATATATATTTAGATACAAAGAGAACATTTAATTAACTTTTAAACGTACCCGCCTCAGCAAATATATTATAAATACTGACAATTTCTGATTGATTTGTAAACCATGTTACTTGCATATTACTTAATGTTCCCAATATTAATGGTGACAACTCTGGCACACCTACAAAGATAACGCAAAATACACCTTTAATAAAATTACGTACAAAAGCGATTCAAAAAATACAAAAGCATGAAGCGACAGTTTACCCCATATTGTAGCTGGCATTATGGCACCACTGCGCATCTTTATTAAAGGTGTCTTAATTTGTATACTTGACAACAGTACAACTTCAATATCGATTGTATCTTGAGACACAACCAGCATGTCTTCGTTTTTATTTCCCGAAGTAACACATTTTCCCGTTATTTTCGTTTTACCCAATTTAAGAGCTGTAACAATCGCCGATTCGATGGCTAATGATAGAAAAAACAAACACTAATTAGAATTAGATTAATGAGCACATAATGTAGAATATAAGAATAACGTACAAATAACTTTTTCATCATGTACTACGTAAATAATGTTGGTATTAGGTTGTGGACCTCCATGATGATGAATTTGTATTGTAGAATTTACAATTAATGTTGAGTTGCGTGGATACATTCTTAATGGTGGAAATACCTAAAAGCAAACACGTAAAAAATTATAATCGGGTGGAGCCAACTATTTATGCACTAAAGTCAAGCATAATCTAAAATAACAATTTCTTTTATATTCGGAGAGCTCCTTTCTATATTGAATAACAACTTTTTCAAACATTACAATGAACCACAAACGATCCGGTCGAATTCATTTAAATTAAAGCACAAAAACTGATGTAATATATTAAAAAGAAATAATAGGAAGCTTACTTGTATGGTTAGCGAATCGCTGTTTACCATTAAATCGCCTTTGCCAGCAGTGAATGCAATTTTAGTTTCACCCAAATTTATACCAGTTAATATATAACTAAAATGTAATTTGAAATTTATTTAAAAGAATTTTGAAATTCTTCTATAAATTTTTAATTTATATTACTCACCGTACTTCACCAATATTTAAATTTCTTTGATCACCTAATCGAACACTTAATATATCAGAATTATAAACCTCTTCTTGCAAATCATATATATGCAAATTGAATTGGTCCACATTTAAAGGCTTTTCATAAGTATCATATAAATGGATAATAGCTTCAATTGACTTTTTATGTTCTACTCGATCTAATGTTTGAATGCGAATAAATCCAATGCTAACTACGGAAATAAACAGATGTGATACTTCATTCATTAAACATAAATCCCTTAAAGAAAGGCGTGTCTATATGTAAGAAAAAAAAATAACTCTTCATTACAAATCCAATTCAGGCATCACCATCATTTTCATCTTACATGGCCAGTTCGTAATGGCCTTATAACAAGTTCCATTTTGTTTGTTTGAAAGTCTATCTGAACAATACCCTCTTCACTTAAATCATACTCATAAAAGCCGCTACCTTGTAATAACGGTACATGTTCCCGACCCCTTTTATCCATGAAAATACTAAGGTGATCATTTTTAAATATTGTTCTGTTTACGGTCATGAACTTAATTTCGTTTTCTATAGCAGGGGTATACAGCACACCAGATTTCGGCTGGAAAAGATTTTTAAACATTGTTAAACTTAAAAACAGAAATGAAATAAGTAACTAACATATATATTTTATGTTTGAAATGTTTTTAAGTATAAACCAAAAAGTTCTTCTAACGACAAAATTATTTTATAAAATTTATGAAGTTAAAATTGAAAAAGTAAAATATACATCTCTTAATGTATGTCTTACATGTTTCAGGCCGAATGGCGGTACTTCCGATGAGACATTCGCTTTAGCCAATATATTTAGATCGTAACCAATAACGGTACCTTTGGCACGGAAATTTTGTTCAACAGCTTCATTCACTTTAATGGTTAAAACATCTTTAACCGGTAAAGCTACAATTCCATCAAAGTAACGTACGGTCCTTTTTATGTAATGAGATATTACGCCCGGACGATATGGCTGCGAACCAGCAGCGAATTCCCAATTAATTAATAATGAAGTTGTGTTCATTAATCTACGATTATTAATATCTTGTACTTCAATTTCAATATTAAATGTATCATCACGATCGTTTAATTGCAACAAAGTTTTTTTCATTTCCATTGGACACGTACTGCGTATAGGCTCGTTAGCATATAAATTTAAAAAGCGAGGCTTTACACAATCAATTCTTGTTTCAATTTTTGAGATATATGGCACAGAATTTTTGGCCGACAATATATTAAAAATATTAAACTTGAATATCGTGGAACCGATATGAGTGCACATGACATTAAAAGAATGAAAACTTTTCGCTGGATCAAATTGTAATTCCTTGAGTGCAACTGTTCGATTATCAAAGAGTAATTGCTTTGTTAGAACAGTTTCCAAAGTATAAATACGTCCTGGCCCATTGCCAAATATTATATTACGAGAACTGCCAATCGGTAATACAATATCCTCTTCAGCAGGTTCTAAAACTTTTAAT
Source organism: Melophagus ovinus (assembly GCA_023089585.1). NCBI lineage: Eukaryota > Metazoa > Arthropoda > Insecta > Diptera > Hippoboscidae > Melophagus > Melophagus ovinus. The sequence goes on along the minus strand of JAKKIB010000176.1, from coordinate 8,299,611 downwards.
GGGTCAAACACATGTAAAGTGACTTCATCTTTAAGTATTTGATCTCGATACCTATAACTTAATTTTAAATGTGTGAAACCAATAGCTTTACTATGTAAGTGTAATATTTGACATGCATTTTCCACCGTCTTTGTTTCCGTTTGATTAGAATCGATTTTTTTGTTATCATTGTAATTATAATCGACTTGAAAAATTTGTTGGGAATGCAACTGTTGAGAGTAGGACTGTGTTGTATATAATGTAAATTCATAATCTAATAATAAATTTTCACAACGCGTTAGGGGTATTATTGTACCATTCACTTGTGAGTATACGCCGACATGAATATGAACGTAATCATTTAAAGCTGTTTCAAAGTTATATTTTAAAATTTTCAATTCCATTGGTGGAAGAAAATAAACATCGGCACGACGAAAAATCTTCAGATTTTTTGCTAATCCAACACGTACGGAGGCAATGCATGAAGTTTCACGATTGAAATGATCACATATATCCACTATCCGTCTACTATCATTATTTTTTAAGCTAATTATACTGGTAGCAAGACCATGTGAATTAATCGTTAAAAGGCTTGGTTGTAAAGAATTCCATATATATGAGCCATCACCACCATGTGCCATAAATTGTATATGCTGTGTCTTCCGAATCTGTTCGGGATGATAAGGTAAAAAAACTTTATGCGGCCGAATACTTAACTCAGGATATATTTGCATATCAGATTGTGCTGATAAATCTTTAAATGAGCCGTATACGGATGTAGTGCCTTCACGTAATACTACACCATACAGACGTGAACCATTTGTGCTACGTTCTTGCACTTCAAAATAGAATTCATCTAATTCCGCATGTATACTAAAACCAGATCCTAAAGTAATTTTTTGATCCTCTCTGTAAATAAAGTAAATATTTAAAAAATTCGAAATGCATTTAGGCCTTTTCAGATAGTGGAATATATAAGCTACATTCAATAAATAGAGCATATTAAAAATGGGAAAAAAGTGATTATTTTTTTATTTTTCTTTTGAATAGGACGTTGCCAATCTTAGCCACTTTCTATAAGTTAAAACAACCACTTACCTGGTATACAAGTCAACGGCTATTGTATGCTTTTCACCTATAACGGTCAACCAATTATTATAAGGTAAGAGATGCAACTTTAAACTTTTCGGATCGGCAACGGTTAAACGAGCACTAGGAACTGAAGATTGTGCATACAATTGCGTTTCATCCATAAACGTTTGATCAGACGGCATATTTCGGTCACGCAATACGATTATTGTTCTACCCAGTTTATGACCTGTAACGCTTGTGCCCCATGTTTTGGCTATTGTATCATCTTCAACTTCCAAATAATACTGATTACTCAATGTTATTTCCGTTAATTTACCCATTTTCAATTGATATATACGGAATTGTATAGTATCGCCATTTAACATAAATATATCTGATGGTTCTAATATAATATTTGCCAAAACACTAATGTATGTTTCAATTGTTGGCACATTACTGTATTCCGGATATGGCAGACTAACCGTAACCTAAGTAAATGATTTGAGAATTTTACTTAGTGGAATATTATTATCATTCCCTGCATATACTTTTTTTCTATTACAAAGTTCTTTCCAAATGACATATATTTACTAATTTTTAATCATCATTAAGGTTCTAATCAGTTTTACATGAGCAGTTTTGTAAACTTTACGCTTACCTTGGCGGTTCCTGTGTTAATGCCCTCCAATAACACTTTATAGCCTTTGCGTCCTTGACTTTCAAATTTCTCTAAAGCTGTTGGAACCTCATGGTATGAACTTTCGGCAAATGTTAGAAAACGTAATGCCGGTGTTACATCATCCGCCATATGACTATTTAATGCTTCTATAGTCCAATTGAATTCAATACCCTCTAATGTAGTAAAAGCATTACCTTGAGAATCTTCAGCGCGTAATACAAATGTTTCAGGTGCTTCTTCTAAGTACAATTGCCGTGTGGTTGTTGTAACACCCAGTTTATGAATTACATCTAGAATAATATCGCAACGTAATGATTCGCCGATAGCTAAATCCTCTGCCAATACTATGACTGTGCTACGTTGACGTTCTCGCGACAATACCGTTATTCGGGCCTGATATGAACATTCCATTTCACTATCAACATAAAGCGGAGTTATCAGTATTAAATCTTGCCTGGAGGAGGTCCTAAAAATTTCCAAAAGAAAGGAAAGGAGAAAAAGATACAGAATTTGGCGCGCCATCTTAAAATATTTATACTTTTACAAACCATTTAAAACAACCCCCTTCTATAACTTCCAAAGTAAAATTTATGGAAACCTTGTCAAATATTGGTAACAAAACTCGCGGGTAATTTAGTTTTGTTCCACTGGCGAAGTTTTTAGTGCAAAGAATTAAAAATATTAAAGAAATCACTAATTTTGCCATGATTATAATTCTATTGTTTCTTTTTAATGTAGAAGCCCGCGCTTAACTAAACAACACGTTCGCACAATGTGCGAATGTTGCACTTTTACAGTTACACTACTTCCTCTTCTTTTTAAAAATTAGTAAATCAAATGGAAAAAACTTTTAATTTAATATTTTTTAAATAACCACCTATCTTAGCACTACCGTTGTTAGAATAGAAATGTTCTATAGATGACGAAGCAGAAAACTATATATATAGAGAAAAATGGTTATATATAAAAAAATTTGTTAGGTCACCACTTCCTTTTTTTTTATTGCTTCTAGATTTACGATAATAATTTTTTTTATATACACATATCTAAAGGCGAACTCAAATGCTTTACTAAGTTTTCGAAGACAAAAATCTTACCAACAGATCACTTATCTTTCACAACCATCGCACATCCCTAATAGTTTAATATTTTAATTTTTAATTCTTTATGTAGAATAGGCTAAATAAATACTACAACGTAGAAGAAGAATCGTTAGTGCAAAGTTAACGCAAAAATAGTTTTGGATTAACTAAACATTACCATATCAATCAATTTAGCATCGAGTAAATTGCATTTTATATAGTTTAATTATTTACTTAGATAGTATAATTTTTATGCAAAATGATTTAAATAGAAATTAAGACATAATTAAATAATTTTAAACATGGAAAAAGGCTTAATTTTTTAGGGGGATATCATTTGCATTGCCAATTGTGAATTTCATTTTAAACTATAAGAAGAAGAGCCAATTTAAAAAAAAATAATGAGAAAACTTTGTTGAAACAAGTGATTGGATTGATAATAGAAATAATATAATATTAATTTCATTTAAGGTATTTAAAGGAGATTATTAAAATTGTTTGTTAGTGTAAATGAATAAAGCAATAATAATTATATAAATAACACTTGGTTTACGGCATTGGAAAAAAGATTTTTGATTCAATATTAAATTTTCGTTGTTGCTCGTCGTTATTATTATTGTTATTATTATTATTTCACTTGGTGTGGCCAAAGTACATGGAATCCAAATAAAATAATATAAAAGAATGAATTACCCAAATAAGAGTAATATTAACGATTGAAAAAAAGAGCAAAACGTTGAAAGTGAATGTTTCACATGTTTTCATAATGCTTTATATGATACACGGAGGCCAAATGAATTGTTACTGGCTCCATGGGACAAGTACAAATGGTCAAACATGTCATCGTTTATGTACAAGCAATATTCTATTAGTTGCTCTATAGAAAATAGATTTGTTTAGAGGGCAAGTAAGAAAATTTTATTTGACTATAATCAAGCTTAACACCATCTGCCATTCCCACTCTTATTTATGTATTATGGATCACAAAAAAAAGGAAAGAAAAGGAAACTCGGGTGGGCATGGTCTTTTTATTTGTAACTTTAAGATACACTAGAAATAAAATCAATGAATTAATTGGAGATACTAATTCTTGTATTGTGCAAGTAAAAATCAACAAACCACCAATACGAATTAAAGCAAAAAAGAAAGTTGAAATTACGGTGGGTATAGTTTTAGTTAAAGTTGATTTATTAATAAACAAAAAAGTTTGAATAATTTTATTTGAATTCTTGTAACTCAAAAAATTGCAATTTTAAAGCTATAACTAAGTCGATTTGCAATTATAAATTGATGAAGAAGTAAATGTATTTCTCGTAAGGCCTTTTCCCTCTACCTATTTAACAAAATGAATGTACTCTTAACCTTTAGATGCTGGTTGTTTTTTTAAAAGAACAAAGCCATTTGAAGGCATCATAAATGAGACATTTTATAAATATTTTATTTTGGCAGATCATTTAAAAGTTTCCATAATTTTTTTTTCACTTATTAGATATATCACTTATAGTCCCAGCATTAACCAACAGACTGTTGTCCTTAATAACGAACATCAATCATCTCAGTGATACTTACTTCAAAACAAAAATCGCCCCAACACCAATACTAATAAGAAATTGTAATGTTGACAGATCCAGATGATACAGATGAATTAGATACAATCGCCGATGTAATGGGTTTACGTAGTCATAACCGTTTAAATACATTCCGTGAAATGTGTTATCATATATTTCTATGGGCATTATTTTCATCAATATTCATACACACGTGTGCTGCTGTCGTCGCATTTGTTACATTACGTAAACATAAATTTGGACGATTCTTTTCCATATTAATACTAGTGATGGGATTTTTATCACCAGCATTAAGTGGTATTATAAGTAGTGCTGTTATAGCATTTGTACATCGTGCCTCAAGTTTACCCATGTCACCGATATATGCTATGGTTTGGGGTGTAGGCCAAACAATACTTTCGGCCTGTTTAGGTTTTACACGTATCTTGGCCACATTATAAATTTCGGATTAATAAATTGCAGCGGAAAGATGATGGAGAAAAGATGGAGAAACGCTCATTATAGAAAACTTTGGTGACTATATCAACAATCTATATATATCTATAATAAGTTCAAGTTATGGAGATTCAAACATAACATAACATTATTAATTATTTAATAATGATAAGCTGATGATGATGGCCGTCATATCAATACCATTTGCTTATCATTTAAAATAACATCATTAATAAATCAATCAATCCTAAATGCCTCCGTTAAAAACTTAAAAATTAAAACTTGTATAAAGCAATGGAAATTAAATTATTAAATTATCAGTTCATATAAATTTAGTTATATATTTCGGTAGACTTCTTTTTTGGTTTATCTAGAAAGATTACCTAAAATTTGTTTGCTAAATCTATTAATTCATTTTGTAGACAATTATTATGATATGTGTATTATTTTAAAATTGAATTATCCTTTATCAATTTCGATTTATATAAATTGAGGATTATTACTATGGCACCTCTTAATGTAGCACTAAAGCCAATGGGGAATTGTGAATAAAATCAAATGTAAAAAAGAAAAAAACAAAAAGCAAAAGCAATTGTATTCAAATTACTATTATTTAATTAAAAGATTTTTCTTGGGAAATTCTCGTTATTTTTGATCTAGTAATACACCATTATAAAATATATTACATTATAATTAAATACATATATTTCTATATACATTTGTTTGGTATATTTTTTGCTAATTAAAAATTAATTAATTAATTTCTCATTATTGTGGCGCCAACCTTTCAACTTAAAGCATCATCAAAATAGGAAAAATTAATAATAATAATAAGGATAATGAAATCGATTCTATTCTATATATAACCCGGGGCAAGAAAAAATTAAAAATGAAAAAAATGAAAGAAAAAAACCCATTTCAATTATATAATTAGAGAAAAAAAATCTTGTAAAAAGTAATTTAAGCGTACACGGTACACACTGTACATTATAATAAATTGTGTGTTCGGTAAGACTGGTAGTTGGTGCTGTGACGTTTTGTAAAATACATTATATATATAATATATATATATATATAAATATATATAACAATGATAATCGAGTTAAATATTACATGAAATTCAAATTGATACTACTAGTTATGTAATTACTGATAGAGATTTTTTTCTTGAGTTATAATATAAACATAAAATTATAATATATTTTACATAAATGCGTACATCATGTACATATAGCTATATATATATATATATATATATATTATATTTCTTTGACTTTTATTTATTATAACGTAGATCAATTGTGATATGGAAGCACAATGTACATAATATAATGGATTATGGATTATTATACGAATTCATCGATATTAGAATAATAGAGCTCAATATTGGAGAAACTATAATGGAATATAATTCATAGGATGATTTCAGGTTTAAAGGTAAGGAACTAATATGTCTGAATTTGAATAACTCTCCTCACATAATAACTTTACATTTTCTAAATAATAGCATCAGGATCAGTTGTATTGTATAATGTGTAAATTTTTTGTGCCATAGCTGGACCGACACGACGATCACATGTTGCTATCGCTTGGCTACTGCAACGCTTAATTTTTAAATCGGCCAATTGTGTAATGATCGCCTCTTTCATATGCTTACGAAAATCATCAAGTAATTTCTTAGGGCATGAATATTTCTCTATAACAGCTTCAGCTACTTCCAATGTAACCATAGGTAAACGATTCAAATGTTGTTGCCATAGACGACCAAAGCCATTTTTACCTTCTACCCGAACACATTGCTTTTTATCATTCATTAAAAATTTCTTAAAATTTGCAATACTCGTAGATCTTTGCTGCTTAAATGGATCTTCCGCTATTGCTTTCGTTAGTCTTAATAATTCATCTTTTATATTTTGATATGAATTTGCATCAATTTCTAATAATTTGAAATTATAAAGCACTTGCAATTCTAATAGAGCTTGAGTTACCTTTTTTGTAGGCTTATCAGTATTGTCTTTTAAATACAATAGAATATATTGAAATTTTGGGTAATGGATCAATAGCTCTTCATGATATTCATTCATATTATTTTTATGAATCATTACGTTCAGATCATGTTTTGTTAATATTCTTAATACATGTTTTTCCAATTGCCATTCGCCACTTAAAGCTGTTATAGCTCCAGGATCTGTAACAAGTTGACCCATATTACGTTCCCATACAATGCAACACTTTATGGGCAATTGCTTTAATTCATACTTTAGTTCCGTCGGAGTTCTATTTAATTCCATTACTAAATGCTTACCATAAGTTGTTGTTAGTATGGTATTATCTAAGAATAGACGTACATATTTTTGACATTCACCAGGCTTGAGACGTCTTTGGCGATCTTGTACAGCTTTTTTCCATAATTTATCCATTTGTAAATCCACTAAAACCTCACATACTTCACCCGGCAAAAAAAGCTATTATCTTATATATTCTTCTTCATAAGGTAATCAAAGAAAAGTGATAGCTATAAATGTAAATTTTTCGAATAAAAAGAAGTTACGTTGCCGTAACTTTATAAAATTTGTCTGTCAAATATTTTAAGATGCCTAAATTTTCTTACTTATTTCAAGACACAATTTTATCAAAGTAAAATCCATAATAAAAAAATTTAAAAGTTCTGCTAACAAATGTATTCAAAAATAAAAGATGAAATTAAGCTCTTAATAAAATGTGGTTTTTTCTTTTTAGTGTTGTAAGAAAATAAACAGCTTAATACCAAAGGCAAATCGTTTCAGTAAAACTTATTTTATTATTTAGTGCCAATTAATTAAATTTACATAAAATTAGTGCCGATAATTTGGCCACAATTTATACTGCGTTAATTTTTACATTAGTCTGCTCTGCTTCTTCTTATAAAATATTTTCACATATTTTATATGTTTTATATCATTTTAGACATAAGTTCGAGAAGTTCGCGTGTCTTGCTTTAGTTAAATATATTAAGCGATATTAATTTTGGGAATTATTACATTTTTTAAATTATTGTATATAGTTGTATATTAGAAGTCACTTACAAAATGTATTTAATGTATATTTTAAATGAAAAAGGTGAACGTGTTTATACCTTAAAGAAACGCACAGAAGATGGTAGACCAACATTTTCAGCTCATCCGGCTCGTTTCTCACCAGAAGATAAATACTCTAAACATCGTCTACTTGTAAAAAAACGTTTTGGTTTATTATTAACGCAAAAGCCAGAAAATGTGTACTAAATATATCTTTCATCATTAGCAGACATTTATTATTTCTCTATTACTACCATTACTTTTTTGTCTAATAAAAAATAAATAAAATAAGAATTCTTAATTAAAATTCAGAAATGTCTATTTATACCGACTGTTTGATCATACAGTTTAGAATTCTTAAATTCACCACGCATATTTAAAATATAAAATAACATTTTATTGCGCACTTTTAATGGCAATTGCTCTGATGCCATTTCTCTAGATTGTTGAGCAGATATATGGTTTAAGGGGACTGTTAATATACGATTATGACCAAATGGTGTATATGTCACCAGAGATGCTTTTTTACCACCTTTGCGTAAAATTAAAAAACGCACCGAATGTAACGTGTATGTCCATGATACAAATAATATACCATAACCTATAAGAAAAGACATTATCGTTATGCCATTGCGATATTTATTATCACCTAAATTAATCTTTTCATACCAGGCTAACTTTTTTTCATCTTTTTGTTCTGTCTGCTGATCAACTGGTGCATCTCGTAAGGTGGTATAAGCGAAATGTGACAGATATGACCAAAAAATGAATTGACTTAAAGCGAATATATTTAAGATTTTATAGAAACGTGGATTCTCATATTTGAATAAAATAACATCTTTAGTTACATTGGTATCAACATCATGCGCACGCTGACAAAAATTTTTCACTACATTATATTGTTTCCATGATATGAATGCATGGCTCCAAAGATTATTGGATATAATGCAATCAGATAATTTTTTTAATGTTGTTGGCAAAACACTTTGACTTCTCACAATTGTTGTTGTCACATTAAAGGAACTTCTTCCTACATGATTTAATGTTATTTGTAATAAATTACTCATATTTCTAAAACACTACAAAACCTTCAATTTAAATTTATGGAAAAATGTTTGTGAGACGAAAAAAAAACAGAGATTATGTTACGAAAGAAGAGTTGCAAAATTACGTCAATAGAAATAATAACAAAGGTGCATTAATTTTATATGCAAAATTTTCATAAAATTTTACTTAACATTTATAAAATATTTTGATATTCGATTTAATTTTTTCTATAATTTTTAATAGTGATTGCTTAATTATTAAATTATTATTACTTTACATATGGGTCATGCATCCTGTAGCTAACACCACATTTATAAATTTGTATAATGAATATTTGAATGAATAGTCCAATTATGTTGTTAAGTTCACTTCACATGCTCAGCCTTTAAGCATTTTATATTAATATAGAATTTTTTTGTTGTAAAGTTCACGTGTATTTATCAAGAAATTAAAGTCCTATTCGTTGCAATCATATTTGTTTGTAAAAGAGTGTTATTGTGAGAGGCCGTGTGATATACTTTAAGCGGAGGTTTTTATTATATCTATTTGTTTGTAAATTATGTATATATATGTATATACGTTATATGTATATACATAAATAAATATTAATTGAAGAAATACATTAGAAGTTTAAAGAAAAGTAATAGTAAATGTAATAAAATCAAAGTTAAATTACGAATATTACGTTATTCTACAATAATTTTCGCTTATATATATTTCATTTATAAAGGATTCGAAAGGAAAACATTTCTACAAATATTTATCGTGCTTTTTTTTTTTATTAAAATAAAAAGGCCTTATAATAATAATGGCCTTACCGAAATGCAATTAATATACTTTTAAATGAATAAGTTTGGAAAATTCTCTTTATTTAATGGTAAGTCCCCGATAAGAATTAACAGCATTTCAAAATAATATTTAAATAGATATTTCTAAATGTTATAGTAAATATACTCAAATGCATTAATTTATATTTTTCTTCATATTTGATTCTTTTGTTCTATTTGTTTACAAAGTTGAGCACACTAAAAAGTGTAATTGATTGTAGTTGATTAGAGTTGCCAACGTACTCAAAATTTTTACAATAAATGTTAAGATGCTAAAATGGGATTTATAGAACAAAAAAAAAAAAAAAGAAAAATGGATAAGGAAGATTTATCGGGGACAACAAGTTGTAAATTTTCGAGTTACGAAAAAACAAAATAAATCCCAAACATCTGGATTATGTATATACATTTAATTTATAATTTTAAAATATTGTGTACAAAAATAAAGATATTTTAATTAATATTTGATAAGAGTACTTATTTATATTAATGCCATTTAATAATGACCATTTTTGTACCAGAAATTATTATGGAACTCTGATAAATGTTTATGAATGAATTTTAAATACAAAATACTTTGGTCTTTTTTTTTTTTTGTTTATATAAAGGCCGAATACAAAAGGTCTTTTAATAGAGATACCGCTTTTGTTGAACATTTCTTTTGATCTATGTGAATTGTAAATTCTCCAAATTAGTTGCTTTGTAAATGTCATATTTAAACATGATGATCCACATTCGGAAATATATATTCATTCTTAAATAGGAATGGATAATTCTTTTTTTTTTTAGACACCTGGCAATCCTTATACATGAAACAGGTTTAATTGATTATACACTGACATTTTGTAAAATTTTCAGTAAATATGTAATGAGAAAACAAAACTGATTTTCGATTTATTTTGTTATTACAATTATTATTCATAATCGATGTTATAATATAAAATTATATACAATTTATTATAAATGTTCAATCATAAAGTGCGAGGGTCCATTGAGAAAAAGTTTAGCAACTCTATAATAAAATATTTTCTATATTGTGAGAAATGTTATAATTTTTGTGTGGTGGGGAGAGATGGTGCATGTGAGAGGCGACAAAATCGTTCATATATATTTGTCCGATAATTTTCTTTGTCATTTATCTTAAGCAAATTTTTTTTTATCTCTTTACCCTAGTGCCTCTTTATACTTTTTTTTTTTTTTTTTTTTTTTTTTTTTTTTTTTTTTGTTGAACTAAAGTTTTGTCTCCGAAATTATTTAGCCCTTTGTAACCATGTATACTAAACCTCTTTCAATTCTGTTCTATGTATAATGTAAAATTAAATTTTTAGCAAAATTTATAACTGCTAAGCAAATTTTCTAATAATTTCAGTAGTTTTGACTTGGAATACTTTCTTGTGTTTTCTTCCCCTTTTACTTTTTTTCATTTTTTTTGTTTTCTTCTGTAATTTCGATTTAACTTTGTGTTGCATCTAATTTCCATGTAATCTAAATAAAAAAAAGAGGAAGAAAAAACTGTACGATAAAATAGTTAGATACATAAAATTATGTATCTGTCCGAAAATGTGTGTTAATGCAAAATGTACAGTTTCGACAAAAAGTATATTTCTCGATATTGCGATTTATAAAATGGGTTGGATGGAAAAATTTGAAGAGAATTGAAATTGCAACAATAATAATAATAATAACAACAGTATTGACGATGACGATGACGATGACGACGACATCAACATCGACAACGACAACGACAACGACTACAACACTAATAATAATAACACACCCATTTCTCTTGCTCTATCTATACTATACCTTTCTCTTTCCATCTCTTGTTTTTGTATCTTTTACACTCTATCTATCTCTATCTCATTCTATCGATTCTTTACTCTCTCCCTCTCTCTTTTCTTATAGTGTTTTCATATAGCCCATTTCGTATATAAAATTTTTCCCATATTTCTTCTAAGGGCAAAAAAAAAAAGAAATCGGGAAATTTTTTGTCTTGTTCTTCTGTTTTGAATGGATAAATTATCTATAAATGAACATTTTTGGATGGATTTTTCATAATTTTTGCTGATATTGTGAATGACATTGACGGAGAAGGGGAGTAGACAGCCATGGACGGAATGATGATATAATAGCAAAATTTACAAAGACGCGTCTAGGAAATACATAAAAAAATATCTAACCAAAAGCAAATGAAATGATAAAAAATTAAATAATAAAAGAAAAAAATATATTTCTTTGCTTTAAATATTTTCACGTACCACAATTATTTCTGTATATATATCGATATATATATGTATATATATATATATGTCTCTTTTTATCTTATTATAAAAGGCCATACAAATTTCCGATTTTATATTGTACCCATATATTTTTAACTCTCAATCTCCTAACCTCTCTGTCTCTCACTCTTTTGCTCTCTCGATATCTATATTTTGTACAATTCAATAATTGCGACCTTATTTTTACTGGTTCACCTCTTGGTTTTTTTTTTGTTTTTTTTTTTTGTCCCGGAAAGGTTTGAATGCTTTGTTATAAAATGTTAAAAAAAAGAGAAAATTAAAAATAATAAGATTTTTGTTGTTTTCGAAAAAATTTGAAAAAAGTAAGAGGACCCATTTTGTTCGTTGTAAGTACCATGCCTTTGCCATGCCATGCCATGCCATGCCATGCTTTTATTGCCTCTTTCAACTCTTTACTTACATACATACATACACAAATACCAAGAAAAGAAATTTAGCTATCTACAGAATATATGCAAATAATATTATTATGACTCTGCCTTCACTCTTTGACCCTTTAGGTTCCCCAAACTGTTGTTATAACATAAATCAGTAGGATTCCCGTAAAGATACTCCTTAACTTCTTATAACTATTTTATAAGCATGCCTTCAAATTGTGAATTTTACTTTTTGGCTTATTACAATTTGAAAAAAAAACCCTTAAAAAGTTTAATATTATTTGTAGAGAGTCAGCTAGAAGAAGCATCACGATTACAGGTTTCTTTGTGCTCTGTTTTTTCTTTTTAAACTTGATAAATTTGCGATTTTTCAATCCATTTTATTATAAATATATATAGAAGTCAAAAATTAAGGTTATGTCTCTTCAACTCTTTCTTTTTATTTTTTTCATGTTGCTGTTGTTGTTGTTGTTGTTGGTGCTGATTTTATAATATAAAACTACAAATATTTACAGTTCAATTTTTACCTAAAGCAACTTTCCATCTTTATCACTCTTTCGCTTTTTCTCATCCATTCCTTAACTCTCTCTCTCTCTCTCTCTCTCTTTCTTTCGGTCATTCATTTTACATGATAAATTTCCCATAATCGTACGAAAGTTGTACACGTCATATTTTTCATTTTTTTGCCGATTAATCTATATAGACAATATAAATGGACAGACAGAAACGAAAAAAAAAAACAAAAACAAAACCAAAAAAAATGGCTGTTGGTTCTCTGGTGATAACTACTTTTTCTGCATCAGATTTTTCTAGTATTATTTTGTTCTGATTACGTGGTTGGTTGTGTCTTACAGATGTTAATTTATATATATTTATTCGAATTTATTGAACTATTCGAATGAAGTGTTAAAAATTTATTTCATTTTGCTAATTATATTTGAACAAATATGGTTTTTCCTTCATCAAAATCTAAATGAAAATGCATAATTCACAATAATACGACAAATATTTGTCGCATTGCACTACTACTGAACTGGTTTTTTTTGTTTTTTTTTACCAACAAAACCTAACTGTCCAACATAGGGCCCCTCGTGTTAGGTGATATGTAAAATAAGCCGGCACATGGTTGCCATCATGCTTAAATAATTGCATTAACATTTAATATAGCGCGATAAGTAGATTTGATAGAGAGTGTGTGTGTGTGTGTGAGAGAGAGAGAGAGTGAGAGACGATGAGAGTGAAGCGAAGAGAGTAAGAGAGAATTGTTTAAAACAAAAAAAAAACTAACCGTAAAAGGATTCCATTAGAATGTTTACACTTTATATCACTTGTGGTACAGGGTCTTACAAGTTTGGGGAGAAAAAGTTGACCCGCTTTTTTCTTATATCGATCTTCTTCGAAACAGTTTCTGAATTGATTTAAGTTTGATAGCGCCTCAATTTTTAAGAGGCAGGTAGCCTAGTTTGAGATAATGTAATGGAATTTGTTATACAAATGGGTTTTGGTCTAAAATCCTAACCTATAGGAAATGATAGAATCAGACTATTTTCAAGGCAATTTGTTAAATAACAAGGAAAGGTATAATTTTGAATATATTTCAAGGAAAATTTTACTGCGACATTAGAAATAGGTGAGCCCAATTTAGTTCAGGTCTGTCTAATACCTTCCATATAATAAGTTTCTTTAATCATTTGAAATTTTCTTGATTTCGCTATCATTTGAAGCACAGTGGCGTAAAATATTTAAAAAATAGACTCATTATAAAGTTCTTTACAATATTATTATCTATGTTTATGTGCCAGTCAATGCGGATCTACATTTAGTATATTTGAGTTACGGATCATATGTGGAATGTACTTCTTTTACATCATTGGACTTTATTTATGAACATCAAGTGGATAAAATTGGATAAACGTAGACAATTTTATCCCAATAAGGTATTACACAATAGAATGAATTGAATAAAGGAAAAAGAAGAAGACGAAATGTTCATTTAAAATGCGTAAAGTAAGGCATACATGAAAAAGAAGAGCATTACAATTGTTTTTTTATTTATTTATTGAATTAATGGTATCGGTTCATGGTGAATATATCATTTTAGTACGAAGTTCATGCACTTTTTAATGCAACAGTTTTTTTTTATGTGTGAGTAGTGAAGAGTCTCTATATAGAGTTGTTATGTGATGTGTAGGTGCCTTTAGTTTGATTGCTCTGTACGAAGTGAGAACTAAATGTAAAGCAAAGTTTTAAAAATTTGTAGAAAGGAAAAAAAGAAAAAGGTAGTATTAAAACAGAAATTGAAAATAAATTTTATATGGTTTTTCTTCCTATTTTTTTTTTGCTGTTATTCTTGTGCAACGGAAACTTTTTTTAATTGTTTGTTTTCTTTTTTTTTTTGGTATTACTTTTGAATCTCTTCTTAAGAGTTCGATATAAATTGTACGATATTTTTTTTCAATTTCATTTGGTCGATACATATAACAAAATTGTATCGTGTATCGTATGATTTAATTAGAAATTGCGTAATTTAAGGCTCGTGCTTAGCGGTATTATAACATTGCATTCGGTTTATACCGTTGTTTTTTTTTCATTGTCCCTTTATTTACTTAATTTTTTTTTGTTGTGTTCTAATGACATGGATTTTTTGCGCTTCTTATAATTATTAACATTTTGTATTTTTTTTATGACGCTTAAACATAAAAATTAATCTCTTGTAATAATTTAAATGTAATTATAAAATATCAATTGTATGAATGATAAATTATTCTTAATTAGTAAACTTTATATACGGAAAATGTTTTAATGAAATCATTTGTGGTACCACAATAGATGATTATGCGATTTTTAGATGGCCTAGTTTGGTATGGATGATATGGAAGGTATTGATGGCATGGATGGCATGGATGGCATGGAAGAGGGCGGGGCCTTTAACTAAATGGTCATCAAAGAAGGCAGTGCGGTACCGAGAGAGAGAGAGCGAGTGTGCTGTAAATAGAGAGTAATAGTGTGAATGAGAGAGAAGGTATAAATGTGAGAAAGAGTAAGAATAAGTGAGTGAGAAGAGCGAGTTGTGCATGAGAAAAGTTGTATATTGATAATATGAGTAAATGAAAAGGAAAATTGGTGTTAATTAGGACGAAAGCGAGAGAGAGAGAGAGAAATAGAGATAGGTTGAGATTAAGAATGAGAGTGAGATTACCATCATATAAATATTTTGACAATTGACTTTTACATATATGCAATATAAATAAAACACGAGACCTATTGTTGTTATTATTGTTGTTGGTTATAATAACTTTCTATTAAAGAATTTGCTCAGATGATTTTGGTGAGGTCTAGTATACAATTAATTTCATAAATTATTATTAATTAATATAAATTAAATTAAATTAAATATAATAAAGAAAAGTAAAATCCACAAAATAATATGAGATACGATCCACAATCAAATTAAACAGTGCTCGAGGGAATAGATAAAAGATAATTTGTGTATTTTCTTTTTACCGTTTAGGTTCTAGTTCTAAATCTTTCGAATTATTTTATCAAAAGCATGTAATCTCTCTCTCTCTCTCTTACTTTTCTTTTGCTCTAGCACTTCTACTTTCTCAGTTATCAATCTCTCTCTCTCCCCGACTTCTCTCTCTCCCCGACTTCTCTCTCTCCCCGACTTCTCTCTCTCCACCACTTCTCTCTCTCTCTCTCTCTGTCTCTCTCTTTCTTTCTAACATTAAGTATCTAATTACATGTGTAATAATGATGAATAATTTGAATGAATGAATTGAATGAATGCAGGACGTTGAAGAATATGAATTTGAAAAAGAATGATCTCTGTTTTAATGGTCTTTTTACGGTTTTAAAATGCAATGAACAGTCTTCAGATTGTTGCAATAGAAGCTGCTGGAAAAGGATGCTCAAAAGTGAAGAGCTCGTTGGTTTCTCATTTTGTTTCCACATGTTTAACTATTTTGCCTTTTGATGAAGCAGGCAAAGGGCAAGAGGGCCATCCCATGGACTTTTTTACTTTTACATATTTATTCGTATTATTGTCGTCGTCGTCGTTGTTGTCATCGTTGTTGTTGTTGTTATTATTATTATTATTTTTATTATTGTTGTTGCTGCTGCTTCATTAAACAACACTTTATTGTCCATTTAAAACTTGAAACGTCTTAATAATGAAAAATTCTTCTTAAAAGAAAGCGGTACATCGTAAAAAAACGAAAAACAAAAAAACAAGAACAACAAGAAAAAAGTAAAACTTGAACATAATCGAAACGAAATGAATACCGTGATTGATTTTTATAGCGAGTACAACAATTATCAATGATAAAAAGTCAATTTGAATCTAAAATAAACGATTTTCAATATTGTTAGAAGCACAAAAAAAATTAAAAATATCGAATTTTCTATTTTTTCTTGTTTTCTCTTTACGGTCTCTGTATCGGTCTCGCCTTTTCTCTCTCTCTCTCTCTCTTTCTGTCTGTCTAACTGCCTTACTCTTTTTCTCACCCTTTGTTTGTAGCTAGGTCACTCATTGTCTCTATCTCTGTCTGCTTGTAAGAATAATTCCAATCAAAAACCAAAAATCCCGAAGTCAATGGCAAAAGTACATTTTGGATAATATCCAAATCGAGTCCCAATTTATATATATATATATATATATATATATATATATATATATATAAATTCTTAATTCTAGAAGAAAACAAAAAATCTGTTGGTTAGTCTTCTGTTGCACGTGTTCGTAAGCGGTCGTGTCTTGTTATAGTCAAGACAGTTCATTTTTTTTTATTGTTGTTATCAAACTGAATAATCAACATATATATATATATATATATACAAATTGTATATCATATTGAATGATTATACAATCCGATTTCTTGCTTAAGAGAAAAAGTAAAAACACTAAAAAAAAGTTAAGGTAAATATATATTTGTAGGGGAAACATAAAGTGGCAAACATAACGTAACTCTAAAGTAACATAAGCCACATAGCATAACGTAACATAAACTTCTGAAACGTATTCTTTTTCTTCTGTGTTTCGGAGAATTTTACAATACCTAATTTTGTACATATATATATATATATATATATATATATATATATATATAATATATATATATAACTGTATATATATAGCTAATTCTTTCTAACTCATTAAATTGTATAATCAATGTAAAATAGAGTTTTTCTTGTGGGCGGGTAGAGAGGACTGGTAAGGGGAGGCCATTTTGTTTTATTTTATATTATTTATATATTATTCTGTTATGAGATTGTTTACTTCGTTTTTATTTGTGACGATGGTCGCTTAATACAAAACAAAAACAAAAAGGGGCAATATTTTGTGACAATTTTAATTGTCTGCTTAAGTAGGTTTATGATTATAATACTAATGAAAATTCCGGGGACTCAGTCCAATATAATGTAGCGTATACTTCTCTAAACAAATCTTAACATTTAATACATATAAAATATAATTTTATTTATTGGTAATATGTAACTTTTTTAACTTTTGAAATAAATGTTTAAAAAAAAAAAAACAGAAAAATTGTATCTCTTGTCTTTCTCTATGTCTTATAGTGGTTTGATCATAACTCGTGCAATATGAGACTAACGGTAATGTACCTTATTACAATACCATATTATATTGTTGATAAAGGCATAAAGCATATATGTACATTCAATATATTGCTCCATTATATCTTCATATAAGTGATGATAGCATAATAGTTCCAATAGAGGCTTTTCATATGGATGAATTTATAATTAGATAAATTAATTGCGTTAGAAAAATTAATATGAGTCATCACGACTTAAAGAATATGAGGAACAAGTATATAACAAAAGGGGAAGAAAAAGAAAAAGAGAGAGAGAGAGAGAAAAAAAAAGGCGAAAAAAAAGCAAGGAGAGTGGTTCCAAAGAAAGTCTACATATAATATATAATTTTAATTGATTCATAAATCCAGAAAAGTAAAGATAGAACTCTATACCTTTCTCCAAATAGAAAAAACAAATACAGCTCAACATTTCCGAAGACATAAACGAATGATTCAATGAAAATAACAAATACGTTAAAAAAAAGCGAATTATTAATTTGTATCTGCGAAATAAATAAGAAATAAATAAAGAAAAATAGAGTTGCCATGTTGCGCAGAATGTATATATATATACACATATAGATAAATTTAAAATGGTAAAAATTCGACTAAAAAAAAAAATAATAAATTAGTTGGATTTACGGTACATAAACAAAACTTAAAGTTAAAAGCAAATAATAATTAGAAATCGGGGAGAGCGAGAAACAACAAATGATGCATTAATAACATGCCATAAATTTCAAAGTGCCCTGTTGTTTGTGACATAGATTTAAATAAATTTGTATACTGTACCATACATGCTGAGGGTTAATCAAATAGTAATCGATTACATATTATTAAAATCTTTTGGCTTAAATGCCTATATTAAAGGTTTAAGGTTTCCTTAATTTCTAAATTATTAATTTTTTAATTTCTTAATTTAATTTTGCTTGTAACAAAATTGTATCGCGGATAAATAACGTATTTGCCTGTTTCCAATACTACAAGTGACATTTTATTTTGGCAATAGAAACAAAAGCAAACACAAAGAATTGACATGTTTTTTTTCTTGGCTTGTTTAAAACATTTTCATTAAATTGCATTAAACTGCATTTAATTTAATTAGATTCTTCAATTCATAAATAGTTATAATATTAATGTTCTAGTTTCACAAATATTATCATATAAAATATACTTTAATCTGATATATGAAATTATTTATTATAAATGAATTATAAATTATCCATTAGAGGTAATTGCGAAGTATGAAATTTTAACAATAACAAAATATGATTTCACTTGAATAAAATATAGGAAAGCTTTAAAATTTCCTTTTCCATTACTTAATGCAAATAAGCGCCTGTCTAATTCGTTCAAATTTCTTGAAGATTCCCTTCTTATACTGACCACACATGGCCATTGTGGCATTATGTTTGTAACATCTAAAATTAAGCATTAGAGGCTCTACAAATTATATAAATATACTTGATTAGCATTAAATTTTGAATCGATGTATTTGCCTGTCTAACTATCTGTTGTTATTAAAATTCTCTCTTTGACCTTATCGAGCTGAAATTTAGCAAAAACAATGGAAGTTGTAGCAGGCAGGTTGGTATTGAAAATGGACCCGATTACAGTGTAACATAAACTGAGAATACCAGTTCTTTAAAGAAAAATTTTGTAGTTTTTGTGTTCATTGTTTGCAACCACGTCCACGAGAAATTGTACAATAGACTTTTTTAAAACTTTCTATAGTATAACATCATTATATTTGGGGTGGTGGGTATTAAAGATTTGGTCAAAGGCAAATATAATTTTCTTATTTGTTACTCTTAATCTTCTTGCACTATTATTAACCGAATTATTTGATAATAATTTACAGTGAAAGAGTAATATCACTATCATCCAGCAAAATGATGGAAATTAAACCAACAGCAACTGATATGGAATATATAGCGGCTAATAATATTAATGATAGTTCAACAAAGAATGTTACTGAAGCAGTATTGAATGAAATAACTTTAAATAACGTGGATAATGAATTGCTAAAAAATTCTAGTGGTACGTAATAAATATTAAAAAGCTTTGTGCGCAGTTATCCCTGACTTCAAATTAATTAAATTTATTGTTTTGGCATTGGTTTTGATTTTTTTGTTTTGCCGGCTTTTTCAATTGAATTATAACTGAAGCTTGATTGGTCATATATCTTATAATTTTATTTATTATCATTGATATGATAATTCATTGTTGCTACAAGGAAAATTCAAATTATTGTCCCGCAATTGTAAAAATGTCATTATATTTTCTATATGCATATTATAATGCTTTTAATTTTGTACATTATAATAGATGCGGAAGCTGTTGTCACTGCTTTAATTGCTATAAATAGTTCAACTCTACAAAATGAATCTAGAGGTAGTTCCTCAGATAAGCAAGAATCTCTTCAGCAGCAGCATGCCACGTGTACTGCTGATGGTAATGATATGAATGTTTCAGCAACACTGAATGATAAAAATTTAACTGAATTGGCTGCTATAGTTGAACAGGGTGAAGTAGAAGATGTTGTTAATAAAATTGATGAATTAAGTTCGATAATTATAAATTCTGATAATGAGCGTAATCTTGGCGATGATTTAGATACATTATTATCAAAAATCAACGATATCGTCGATGATTGTATAGTGGGTGGCGGTAGTACAAATGCTAGTGACAATGTTAGGGATGGGGATGAACGTATTGGCGCTGTTGGTGTTGATATTAGTGATGATAGAAATTCAATTATTGATTCCAGTGTGCTATTAGCAGACATAGGTAAAGTTGGGGCAACAACAAATGATACTGATATATTGGATTTATTAGTAGATACTGTGAATCAAAATATCAATCAATGTCATAATATAAATAAGTCAATAGAAAAGTCTGGTACCAATGGACTGCAGCCCTTACAATTACTAGAAGATACCACAAAAGAAATCATTAAAAATGGCGATGATACTCAAACTGTTGTAATGGGGAATAAAATAATAAGTAAGAAGTGCGAATCATTTGAAATAGCTGCTATGAATAATGTTGAAATCAACGATACTTCTAATGGGAAATTAAGCACTGGAAATTTAATTAACGATATTCAATCATGGAAAGAACAAGTTTCATCGAACAATAATGCTGCTATTGATAAATCTTTAAAAGAGACATCTTGTGGCGACGTTGTTTTAAACGATATTCTTCGTGAAAAAGTTTCTGAAAAACGGATTACAGAAGACTTACATAATAAAAACGACACTGTGAGCGGCTTGGAAGAAGAAGACGAAAAAATTGTAAAGATAATTGCAAAAAATGCAATTAATCTAGAAAGTACCGTAGTGGATGACGTGTTAGTGGAAAAAAATGGCGACACTGATGTAATAGAAGAAATTGCAAAAGAAAAATCTGAAAAAGAAAATTCATTAGAACTAATAGAAAAAAGTGAAATTGTTCGTCCACAAAGCGACAATACTGAGAAAACTGATGAAAAAATGAAAGAGAATATAATCTCGCTTTTGGATCAAACTGAAGGTAACATTATTGTACTATTGGAGGATGAATGTAATGAATCTAGTGAAATAGCAAAACAGAAAAATAGTGAAATAGACAAAAAAAAATGTGGGACCGCAGATGCCACGCAAAATCCTGAAGACTCTATTGAATCGGAGAACCCGAAAAGGTCTACAAAGCATTATATGGAAAATCGTAAATCAGATAATTTTTCCCTACGTTTTGACAATTCAGACAACGCTTGTGACGATTATACAAATAAGAAGGGTTTAAAAGAAGACAAAGTTATAGGTGAACCTGAAGAGACAAATAGTAATTGCAGTAGTGGTAGTAATTTGCTTCAAGAAGCCAAGCCAATTGAGCGAAATAGTGAACAAGCTTCACCTGCTGAAACTGCCGATAATGATGATGACGATGATGATATGGATGAGAATGAGGGCGATTTGGAAATTATAGATAACGAAGTGAAAGTGGAAAATGATGAAAAAGTCAATGAGTCAATGCCACCTCCAATTAAACGTTTGCGTTTAAGTGCAGAACAAAATGCAGAAAATGAAGATGGTGTTGCTGTGCCTTTGAGTAAGAAAGTTGAGGAAACAGAAAAAAACGAAAGAGCCGTAGTACCAATATCATCGGCACAATCTTCGACGCTTCAATTAAAAGAGGGGAAATCACCAAAAGTGGAAAGTAACTGCGACAATGTGGTACAGTTAAGTGCTTCGCGCAAAAGATCCCATGAAGTTATCGATGTAGAGGAAGATGATGATTTAAATGGCGGCACTGAAGTTGCTGACAGCACTAAGAAATGTAAAACTGAAGGTAAAAAAGAAATTGAATTAAAAACTCATCCAGAAACACCAGCAGCAATACCAAGGCCCACGAAAGGGAATTCTGATGATAAGAAAGAAATCTTTGATATAAAGGGTGTACCATCCTATATTGAAGTGCCCTTATATCCGCCACCAAAATTTTTAACAAATACTCCAAAATTACGTTTGGATTTCTTGAAGAAATTTCGAAAATCCTTTGATGACATGACAAAGAACGACCTGGAAGAATTGGTCCTACAAAAGGTTGTTGAAGCTATTATACATAAAAGTGAATTTGCTGAAATGCGTGAAACAATTGAAAAGCAGGAGAAAATCATAATTAGTCACCGCAATAAAATAAGTGAATTAACAAAGCACTTCCGCGATTTAGAAATGGTCCACGATCGTGTACTTAAAGAAATGGAAGCACGCAATTCGCAGTTTATAATGCCATTAAAAATAACACGGGCTGTCGGTTTGCAAGTGCATATACCAAGTAAAAAAGTACTAACAGAGACTGCTATAAGTAGTGGACAAATAACTTCTGCACGTCCGAGTGGAGGCGGCATTTTAGCTCAGCAGTTAGTTTCTCCACAACGACCGATGACTACTACTAATATTGCACAAGTGCCGGCACGTTTGGCACCAAAACCTATAACTGTTGTAAATACAAGGCGGGGTTGTGTTCAAAAAATTACTCCAACACGCCCAGTGCCATCGTTAAATTCAAAACAATCAGTAAATAATACTGGCACAACTCCTGTGTATAGAACTTTACCTAACACAGTTGCTGCTACATCCAGTCAGCCAAGAGTCTTAAATAAAAACGTTACTCATGGTATTCTAAATTCAGCACTAAGCGGTTCTGGTGGAAGTGGAGTTGGTGGGACTGCCGCTCCAAGATATCCTTTGTCTTCAAGGCAATCGTCACAACAATCACAGCAAAAGCAACAACCAGCAGCAACAGCACCAGCATCAGCATTACAACGTGTTACAAATTCTAATGCAAATGGGTACGTATTTGATTAAAAAAATATAAGTACTTTCAAATCACTCGATATTACGTTTAACTTTTTAAATCATATATTTCATTGCTTTTCACTATTTACATATAGACCACGAACAGGAGTATCTATTAATCCAACTGTAACACCTAAACCTATGCAGCCTAGTGGCGCTAATGCGGTTGGCACATTATCACGTCGTTCTGAACCCATTGGAACTGGTGGTAGTACTGCTCCTATTAATACGCCTTCATTGATTGATAATTATATCAATTCTATAGGTCAATTAAGTGGTACTAATACATCTGTGAGTATAACGTCAGCTAAACCTAAGGAAAAGGCTTTCATTGATTTAACGGATGAAGATGAAGCGGCACCCTTAGCAACTTCAATGACACTACCAGGAAATGGAACGGGAGCCGTCACAGGAGTAGCAGGAACACCTAATGCTGTACAGCGGCGCAATGCCCCAGTTCAAAATAATGTCAGTGTACAATATATACGGCCGACACCGCCGTTGGCTAGAGTAAACGCCTCAAACACGCAATTGCCCCCCGGTATTTCTCGAATACGACCAGCAGTAACATTAACAATGAATTCAAGTAAGTTGACCCGACTCTTTAAAATGGTGCGTATTTGTACAGATATGAATTAAAGCTTTGCCCCCGACGTATTTTCACATTTATTTGTTGAGTGAATTGAAGTAATTTAATCTGTTAGAAGGGTTAAATATGAGCAATAAGATAAAAATGAAGTGAAACAAAGTATCATTCATTAGTTTCTATTAAAAAACATTTCTTAAAAAGTAGGGTACACCAGACGTTAAAATTGTATCATATAGGTCAATCTAATAAACTATTTTAAATATGGAACTTACACAGAAAAGTCCTTTTGTATCACAGTAGTATATTTTCATTTTTCCCATGTAAAAGGGGGTTTTTAAACTAAATTACAAATTAATACTTTCCAGTTTTTAATGGTAGTGTTAGAGGACGCGTTGTAAATATTTTCAACTGAACCATTTCTTTTTTTTATTTTTTTTTTTAGATGTTAAAAGTCAACCACCACCACAATATCCTGGTTTAAGTACATCTTCTCCAAATGTCACTGGTGCAGGGGGCATAACGCGCATTAATGTATTGACAAACAATACGCCAATGCCACGTTTAAAATATAATCATCCTGCTCCATTACCATCTACACCGCCACAAATTTTTAATCCTGCATGGAAATTGCCACCACCACGTCCCACCATTCGCATTAGTAA